>JAHWFO010038976.1:581943-605997 GCA_023313115.1 Rhysida immarginata
ATAGGACTTTCATCGCGTTGCTTCCCTGTTCGTTTTAAAGAACATATGACGTCATTTCAGAAGAAAGATGACAAGTACCATTATGCAAAGCACTTCGTCATTACAGGATACGCACCTAAGAAATGTGAAGAAGTGATGTCCATTCTTCACCTTTGTGATGACCCTTAACTCTCAAATGAATTTCGACATCTTTTCCATTCTGAATTCCGTCACAGATTTACTGTAATTTTCTTTTTGTATTTTGTTATCTGATTCGTTTATGGATCAGCATTTCTTTATTTATTTATATCTATCATTTTAAATTATTTTTATTCTATATTGTCTATTATTTATTATCCAATCGCTATATTCTGCTTTAATCCAGTTAATGTATATTTGTATATTTTTTTCTAATTACCCAAGGTGGCTTAAGACTGGGAAAAGTCAGGGAACTATTTGTATTTGGGAAAAGTCAGAGAATTTTACTTTTCATTCTTATCCAATCAATGTACACCTATGCTGTTTATTTTGCTTCTACCTTCATTGTAATTTTTATATTGACGTTCGTTGTATTTTCTCCCATCATATCATTCATATCTTCTGTATATAAGGACGAGAAGCCTCTAGTGTAGTTTATATCTTTGATAAAGCCAGGAATAAATGGCGAAACTAGTCGGAAACTCTGTTCTCTCTTTATTGTATTGTAAAGTCTGTACCAATTTCATTGATAGAAACAATACTAAGGACACCCATTTTCTTGATCCTACCTAACTCATCTATAAGATGTTCCACACGAAGAGGAAACTCGCTTATACTATCTAAAACATATGGTTTAACCGTATTTGCCTACGTGAACGTCTCAAACCGAAATACGCCCGCGTCATCATACGGAACAGGTCTACTGCAGCCTAAGCCGCGAAGTCTTCTGCCATGCGAACGAGGGTAACTAGAGTTACTTCCATTCTGAATTCTAAAAAAAATGCCTGAACGAAGACCTCTTTAGAATTCACCTGCAAGTCTACCAGATATCCGCAAGTTTGTCTCACCTGATATTCTCATGCCATTGATAGAGGATGAAATCAGACTGGACTACTTTCAAGAGCACAAGCTCATGACCTTATGCCGTAAACTCGACAATCTGCATTGCCCACATGTTCCCAATTGTACCTCTACAGTTTCAGAGGATTTCAACTTTCATGAGAATATTGTTAACCTCACTTCAATCTCTTTCTCCGATGATGAAGCACTCCTCTCGGACTAAGGCCTGAAGCACATCATCCACAAGAAGCCCAACTAAGCCAACCTCTATTCCATCATTTCATACACCGAATGCTCTATTTCTTTCCTGCCTCCAATGGATCGCCCTCAAGTTCGCGCCATCGCCGGCCATCTCATTCGGAAATCATACAACGACGCTAAAGCCTCCTGTGTCCCCCCTGAGCAAACCACTGCTTCTACTGCCACCATACCCATAAAGAAGAAACTCCTTGAAGTTGTTGCATTGATTGTCAAATCTGACAAAGGAATGTTTCTGTCATCATTTATCGTTCTCTTTACATTTCCAAAGTCTGTGATTTCCTTTCCCCCATTAATTTTATCCTCTTAATATTCCGACCCCACCCCTAAATATCATAGAGCTATCATCTCATTTATTAATAAATCCCTTCGTTTTAAACATCTTCATCGCCTTATTCCTCCCACCCCCACCCCTATCCTTAATCCCCTTATTAAAATCCCTTAGGCCTAATATGCCTATATGCCCCGTTGTTAACCTTAATATCTCACCTAACTCCTTAATATATTTCGCAGCTCCTGCCCATGGTGTTGCCAAATCTCTCTCCTCTTTCCTCTTCAACCTTAATATTTCACCTAACACCTTCAGCATTGAAAACTCCCTTACCCTCAACGATAATCTTCCTTCCTTCCACACAAACAAGTTCCACGGCCTCATGCCACTCGACATAACTAACCTGTACACTAATGTCCCCGTCCCTGACACTTTTTCCATTCTTGAACGCCTTCTTTGTTTATCTTCCTTCCCTGTTCCTGACTCCATTGACCCCCTCGCTATTCTCTCCGTCATGTCTAACCAAAACTATTTCACCTGTAATAATTCCTTCTATTCTTAACCCTCTCGTCTATGAATGGGCTTCCCCCTTAGCAGCTTTCTCTCTGAGGTCAATCTCCAAAACCTAGAACTTAAATTTGTTACCCCCCTCCTTTCTAATTCTACTATCATTTCTCACCACTGTTACGTTGATGATATCTTAATAATATTCGATTGCCTCACTACCTCCACTGCAGCTATGTCTATTACTTTTTTTTCTACTCCCCACATATCCCGTTCACATTCGAAATCGAAGTTAACACGTCTATCCCTTTCCTTGACGTCCTCATCACTAATGACCCTGTCATCCATCACTTCTCCTTAGCTGTTTACTGTAAACCTACCACATTTTCTAACCTAATCCACCATTCTTCATCACACCTTTCTTCCCATAAACTTGCTTTCCCTCCGTTTCCTCATAGAACGTGCTCTCAATCTACCCCTCAAACCTTCTTCTCATTCCTCTGAATTCCGCATTATCCGCTCCCTTGCCCGTACGAATGGTTTTTCTCCCTTTACCTTTTGCCGACTATTAAGCCGCAGAAAACTTGCCCTCTCAAACCTAAGCCTCCAATGCCATCCTGGTCCCATGAAGTGGGTTTTTATTCCTTTTCTTAGCCCCCATTTCTCCCGCCTAACTAATATCCTTTCTCCGCTTGGTGTCCACATCTCCTTCCGATCCTCCACCCCCTCTTTCCGTCCATTGAACCCTCTCACCCATACCAATACCAACAATTAGTCTCGGTCCGGTGTACATCCCCTAGACTGCAGAGTTTGTGAGAAGTTCTACATAGGACTTTCATCCCGTTACTTCGCTGTTCGTTTTAAAGAACATATGATCTCATTCCAGAAGAAAGATGACAAGTCCCATTTTGCAAAGCACCTCGACATCACATGACATGCATCTAAGAAATGTGAAGAAGTGACACCCATTCTTCATTTTGTGATGACCCTTTAAAGCTCCGGAATCCATGGAGATTTTCAAAGCCAAGAACTCATCTCCTGACCTCCTCGTTAACTCCCAACGGATTTTGACGTCTTTTCCATTCTTAATTCCGTCTCAGATTTACTGTAATTTTCTTTTTGTATTTTGTTACTTATTCGTTTATGGATCAGCCTTTCTTTATTCATTTATATCTATCATTTTTTAATTATTCTATAGTTTGTTATATATTATCTAGTCGATATTTTTCTGCTTTAATCCAGCTAGTGTATTTCTGTATTTTCTATAATGTACCCAAGGTGGCTAGTGACCGGGAAAAGTCAGGGTTTTTTTGAAACCGGGAAAAGTCAGAGAATTTTACTTTTGATTCTTATCCAATCAGTGTACACCTATGCTGTTTATTTTGCTTCTACCTTCATTGTACCCAGATTATATTATTCTGCTTTTATCTTGCCATTCATTGTATTTTATCCAATCATATTACTCCACTGTACCATATCTTCTGTATATAAAGGCAAGAAGCCTCTTGTGTAGTTTATCCTTGATAAAGCAGGGAATAGCGAAACTAGTCAGAAACTCTGTTCTTCCTTTATTGTACTGTAAAGTCTCTACCAATTTCAGACACTTTTTTGCTCAGAATTTCACCCTTTATCTACCTTTTCATTTTGGCACGACCTTTTAAAATCACCCTGTATGTGAAATTTCCATCTTAATCAAAATATCAGTTTTTCGCTTGTTTTTCTTATTGTTTTAGTTATACACTGAGTGAGCATATTATTATGACCACCCTGCCAGTATCTCGTTTGGCCACCTTTTGCCTTTAATACTGTGGTGATTCATCGTGGTATTGATTCCACGAGATGTTGGAAGGTGGTGGGAGGAATCTGACACCATGCCTGATGGATAGCACTGTGTAGTTGTGCTAGATTGGACGGTGGTGGATTCAGCCATCTGATGGTTAGTTCGACTTCGTTCCACAAATGCTCAATTGGAGTGAGATCTGGGGATAGTGGGGGCATGTTCCTGGAAACAATTTTGCACAATACGAGCTCTGTGGTATGACACAATAGCCATCTCCATTGGTGTACGCCATCAACATGACAGGGTGGACTTGATCGGCGATGATACGGAGGTATGCTGTGGCATCCAGACGTTGTTCAACACATATTAACGGACCCAACGCATGCCAGGAAAACATTCCCCAGACAATAACACTGCCCGAGCTTGAAGGGTTGTACTCATTAATGCGGGGTCCATGCTTTCGTGCTCTTTCTGCCAGATTCTCACTCGGCTGTCTGCACGATGTAACTGGATTCGTGACTCGTCAGACCACGTGATTTGTTTCCACTGCTCGATAGTCCAGTCCCTGTGCTTCTGAGCGAATTGGAGTCGTTTCTGCTTGTTGGCTGCAGACAGCAAAAGTGTGCGGACAGGTCTTCGGCTTCCGTATCCCATGCGATGCAGTGTGAGGCGGACAGTGCATTCAGTGACCGTTTTGGAGGACCCCTGGTTAAGGTCAGCAGTGATTTGATGCACAGTTGCCCTTCTGTTATCCTTTACCAGTCGTGACAGTCTCCGGTCTGTCCGATCATCAACCATCCGCGGGCGGCCACAACGCAAGCGTTCAGACCCCGTCTTCTGGCTAACGGTCTTTAACGATGGCTACTCTTGAGCACCCCACGAATGCTGCTGTTTCGCTAATACTCGCTCCATAGCTGCGAGCACCTACAATCATCCCGCGTTCGAAGGCTGTTATATCGCGTCTTTTACCCACAGTTGAAGAATGGAACACGTCTACTTTTGTCGACGACACTCAGCTTCCCATTTTAGATTGGTCCGGCCCACTACCAATATTGTGGCGACATCCGTGCGCATTTGCATAAACATGTCTGGTGGTCATAAAAATATGCTCATTCAGTGTACATTTAAAGATATTGTATATTTCTTAAACTTTTTTTAAGGGAACATATTGAAGTTTAAGATTATAGTAATTAGCCTAATTCCTCACTAATCGAATTTTTCTTCTTAGTGTAAAACCTTTTTGTGTTTCATGTTATTTCATGACCTTCCTTCAATCGTTTCCTTCCCTCCCAACAGCCGATAAATAAAGGTTGTATTGCTTGCAGCAATCTCCGCGAAGACGAACCATGTCATATTCTGTTCAAAAATGCCTGCGTTGCTCTGATGGGGTGATCTGCTATTGTAAACACGTTCTTTACACTGTAATCAAGATGCTTTATTTTAGTAATATCTTTAAATCATTTGCAAGAATAAGGAAAGATTTTACCAGAAAGATCCGGAGATTCAACTTTGCGTAAATTCAACGTATATCACTAAGCCTTTTACATTTGCGTGAAAAGGGTAGAACTAAATGATTACTTTTTCATTTAATTCTTTATTTTTGGTTGACTTATTTCTTTTTCAACACAGTGCATAGTCTATACTCCTCGATGTTAAATCTATAACATCATAATATTATCACTTGCGACATATTTCCATCGCCGATGTAGTAGGCAAAGATAACCAGCTGAGCTCCTCTCAGCGACCCCTTTCCATTCCCCATTCAAAGCAATTCTGCCAATAGTTTTCTTTGTTTCATTTTCTTCTTTTAATCATCATTAGTAACCTCATCGTAATTTTTTTTCATCTTCTAATTCCATTGCTACTGGTCTCAACATGCACATTGTTTAAGTTAGCTAAATTAAGATCAAGGATAATGAAAACTTTTACAAATCCACCAATTTCACTAGATTATATGTTTTAATGCAGCATCACAATGTTCGTTTTGCGACTCTATTCTTATATTTCAGTCTTGCCTTTAGTCCACACATAATAAGATAGTCTTTTCAGTTTCTTTTCTTTTTCCAGTGATCTAAATCGTTTTTCATATTAATCCATTTTATTTTTATTTTAACACTTTCACTTCAACCATTCCAAAAAACGTTCTGTTCCAATTTTACTTTGTGCCTGGAGGGGTTCACTAACGTGACCGACATTGCTGTTCCATGTATGCTTTCACAACAATGCTGTTTCCACTTTGCTTTGGTGTGTCAAGGCCTAATTGTAATAGAAATGGCTCTCTTTCTCTTGTATAATGTTTGTATAATACTACCCAGGCATTATTTTGAACGGTTTTTTTGAAATCAGAGTGTATGATTAGTCATATTTAGCCTGAATTAACAAGCTGCTTCGCGCATTATTCAACATCAAAACCCCGACTTTTTCTGGGTTTTTTCCCTGACTAAACGTCCGGATGGTTAACATGTATCCCGGTTCACTTCCAAGTGTGGGAGCTTAGATTTTTTTTTACTTTTTCACAAGATATATCTTTGTCGTTGCAGTCATTCTGGCTGCTGACTCCTTAATTTTTACCCTGCGAAAAAAGTACTTCTGAGCACTTTTAAAGTTTGGCCAGTCGTATTTCATAACGATCCATTCAGTGTGAATCTGTATTTTTCTGTAGTACTAATTGGGCTGAGACAAATTTTGACCAAAATTTATTTCATCAATGTTGGTTTTTGAATAATTTTTTTTTGAAATTAAAGAGTAGTTTCTTTTACAGATTTTCTCAAATCATATATCATTTTAGGGAATTCAATCTTACACAGAGACAACTTTTTGATCGTCAAAATTTGCGGATAAGTAACTCTAAAAAATTCTCCCTAGAGACAAGAAATTGTTCCAGCTTTTCTCTCCAGGGCCGACTTTTTCAACTCTAAGAACATGATGAAAAATAGGAAAGAACACACGACTGGGATAGATTTTTGGTTAAGCCATTTAGGTTTGGGATGATTTTTCCCATTGTACAACCCGACCTGGCACCTTCTGACTACCATTTCTTCCGGTCCATGGCGCTTTTCCTGCGTGGACAGTGCTTGCCAATGTCAGTGAGGTTGAAGACGCCGTGCATCCTTTTTCGCCCAGAAACCAGAGGAGTGGTTTCGCGAGGGCATTCGCCAACTGGCCTGATCGTTGGATGTAGTCCATCATGCTCGATTAGCAAGGTGGTGCCCATTTAAAAGTATGTTACTTGACGAAGTAGGGGGAGTACAACCTCTTGAATTCTTTCTGTTTTTTTTCTTTGAATTATAAGTAGACTCTTAAATTTTTCATTTGCAATTATGCTGAATTTTATATATAAAATAAATTTTCTTTTCTTTCGTATTGTCATTTTTATATGTTTTTTTAACTTTAATAAACTTTTGTAATTACTATTTAATTGAATGGATGTTTTCATGTGTATGAATTTTTTTCTACATTAGGAATACATAAAAATATAGATTTACTAAATCATAGTTTATTCAATACGAATAGTAATTAAAAAATTTGTATAAAAATAAAATAAAACGAGTTGAAAATCCGATTTAAAGTGCTTTTAGCCAACAAAAAAAAACAGGTTGAGGGTTGGGGTAGGGGGATTATAGTCAGGTTAATCTTTTGGTATTTTTTACTATGCCATACTGTCTGACGCCTCTGATCTAAATTAGTTTTTTAACTTTCCAACTTGGGGGTAGGGGAAGAGGAGCAATAACTTTTCCTCCCTTATTTTAGAATGGTTATATCCCCACACCTCCCCTAAGAAATGGTCATCTCTCGTGCGACCAACTATAAGTTATAAAATTTCATTAATAACTTGAAAATGAAGGATTTTCAGACACATGTTTATATGAACTAATTTTTTTTCTTTTTTGGTATAAGGAATCTGTACCCAAAGTTTGTAAAACTATTTTTGAAACACCCTGTACACTGCATAAACCTATTCAATAACTTCATCCTCATAATCAAACAATTTCAATTGGGTCTGGTCGACCTGAGCAGCCTGTTAAACAGTGAGTAGAAATTTCTTCTTATCTGCATTGATGCCTTCTCTCGATTTGTTTGGGTTGTACCTCTAAAAACATGGACGGTATTCAAGCTTGAGAAAACTTTCCAAAAATATTCACAGATGGACGTGTTCCTCTTAAAGTGAACAGCGATATCAGGGAGGAGTTATTAAATAAACTTGTTCAAGATTTTTATTACACAACTTAACATTCATTTCTTCAGACTTGGATTTGAAAGCTGCAATAGTGGAGAGATTTAATAAAAGTCTAAAAACTACGAAGTTTAAAAATTTTTATAGTAACCAAAAAACATAGATATACAGACGTCTTACCTGCTGTCATGCAGAGATACAACAGCTGAGTTCACAAGTTCGCTATTATATTTGCATTATCACTTCATGCACCAAGACACTTAGTAGGTGATGCTTAAAAATGTACAATTAAAAGACTTGGTTATCAACAAAATAAATAAACACAATAGATTAAATCTTGGATTAGCTCTCCTAAATCGTAAGAATAAAGTCAAGGGAGAGCCTTCAATTTATTATTCATATTAAATAAATAAATAGGGTCTACCCTCTTCCCCTTAAAAAAATTATGGTTTTCAAATAAATTTATTTTGTTCTATGACTTCTTCGAGTAAGAAGAGGACTAAAAACTACTTCAGTTCAACTTTGGAGATTAGCAGTGTTAATCCTGGGACAAATAGATTCTTGAGAATGAAAGTTAATGAACAGTTAAGAACGAACAGTTCCAAATAAAATTCTAGTTAAGAATAAGTCAATTCCCTTGTTTCTTTCTTAAAAATGGTATTTCTAGAATTCTGCAGTTTTGTGCTGTTTAAAAATCAAAACTAAATGGTTTTGAATTGAAATTCTCCTTAATTCATATTCTTTCAGGTGTAATAGTGAGGGTTACTGGGTTCAATCTTCATAAGTACATCAGCTTAATTTCAATTTGCTTTCTTGATAAGTTTAATTCAGTGACAAAAAATCAAAGTCAGTATAAATTCGAAAGTCACTGATCGATTGTTTTCTTTTCCTTTACTTTGGTGTAGATTCCATTTAAATTAATGTCAAAGTTTCATTAAAGAAATTTCATTTCGAACTAACATAAAAAACAGTTTTGTGCAAGGTTTTCAAATAAATTTATCTTGTTATATGAATTCTTCGATTAAGAAGAAGTCTACAACTACTTCAGTTCAACTTCAGAGTTTAGCAGTGTTATTCCTGGGACAAAACAGGGCAAATATCGAATTGATATTGTTGTCGATGAAGGAAGGGAAGGATGAGTGTGACAATTGGGTCACTCAATGTCAGTACAGGCAGGTATTGGCACTTTATCTCTTGGACTTTAATAATATTTGGTATATACACTGGCCCTAGAGAGATGATAATGAATATGAAATATTATTAATTTTTATAGATTTTTATGGAAATTAAAGACTTCTGAAATTTCTCAAATGGTGGGTATTTTGTTTCGTTAAAAATTATTAACATCTTACACATATTTCAAAAAAACTATACAAAAAAATTCAAAACCGTGTTTTGCTCCGTTTTGAAGATACACGTCAATTCTCGTTAATACGAAACTGGGTAATACGAAATTCCGGTTAATAAGAAAACATTGTGTGGCCCGTCCCCGAAAAAGCAATTACTATGTAAAATTCTCTGCTTTATACGAACATATTTTTATTAAAATACGGTTTATACGAAGGAAAATTTCATAATTTTATTGAAAAATAGTCCTTTTAGGAACAATTTTAATGATAAAATTTCAGATTTCCAAGTGTTAATTTAATAAAAATAATTTTCAAAGTCATTTCATATGTGATTGCTTCCGAATTACAGTATTCGAATAAATGAATACTCGATTTTTTTAATCAGTCGATAATTTTTTAGATACACGTCGATAAAAAAACATCGATTATTTCGTCGAATTTTTCAAACTAACGAATCACGTGCTTTCAAACTAACGGGAACTCTGATTCGCGAAATCTGAATCACGTGCTTTCAAACTAACGGGAAATCTGATTCGCTAAATCTGAATAACGTGCTTTGAATCTAACGGGAAATCTGATTCGCGAAATCTGATTGGTTCAGCTATTCAGATCTGAAATCCTGTCACATGGCGCTCAAATCTTTATTTAAACAAGTGCAATATCGGTATTGTTCAGATGATCAACACGGATAGACGGTAGGACCACGCCAATTCATGCTGAGGACCAGTAATCATGGACTAAAGAACCAGGAGTCTCTTGCCATCGCAGGTCCCCGCATTCATCTCCCAAAGGTCGGCCATTATACGCCTCGGTGCATCCTTCTCAGGACGGCAAATTCGGCACCACACCATGACACTGCTGCACACAGGGTCCACCACAACACAAACGTTCTCAGGTCAGTTCCATTTCATTATTATATTGCTTAAATGGCGTCTTCCAAAATTCTTGGATTAAACACAGCAAACCGTGTTCTGCAAGCAGGGGATGGTAAAACTGTCACCTGCGAAAAAGCCTATCGCGATGCATGTTTGGATCCGAGGTTTGCCGCTTTTGACCTTGTTATGAATGAAATGATTGAGTCTCTTCGTAGTGATCTCATGAACAAATACAGCTCCCTAGAATCTAAGTTTGAATCCCTTAGTAAGGAGGTAAATGAGGTTAGAAATAAGCTTACCGATATCCAGTTGAACATCGAGAAAACCAATACTGAAATACTGAGCTCTCGCACTGATGTCGCAAATAGATTTGTTCACCTCGAGGCTACCCTTAAACAAGGACTAGACCAAACTGCTGGTAAAAACTCTCAATTTTTTCCTTACAATGAACCCTGCATGGGGCAAATCTCAGAGAATGCTGGTAAAAGCATAATAGAAGCAACCTATGAAAAACCCGCGAAACAAGATTCATCCAAAAATGCTGGGTGTAAGAGAAGCCTTTCTGACGATATTAATGGCAATTTCTGTTGGTTGGCAGGCGCATCAAAGTAAAAAATCTAAGAAAGGTCTGAGGATAGACAACTTCCATTCTACTATTGACATTAACAAGAGTGCATCAGCTGTTATACGGGAGAAAAAACTTAAGCCTTGGAACAGCCCTACACCGGACAATTCTACTCGTGGCAATGGAGCTATTTATATCCCGCCAATTATTATCCGCAGCCACGGGAAAACCATCAAGGAGGTCCTGGAAGAGATTAAGACTCATGTGGAGCTTGACAAAATCATTGCTCACACAGGAAGAACAGATACAATCAAGGCCAAGTGCCATGACAAAGAGACACAAAATTCTGGTGTCTGGCATCAAAAGTCGTGACGTGCTTAAAATTCAGCACCATCAGCTGAAATCGGAAAAAATGTTCAAGTACGTTGTTAGGAATGTCGATATCACTTATTTTATGGAAGACTTCTGTGATGACCTAAAAAAGGCTAATTACTTTCCAGAAAAAGCCATCAGGCTGAAAAAGGCACATGGCTCAGTAGAAATGCCGTTGGTTTTGGTACTCTTACAAAACACTGAACATAACAAGACGTTCCTAAGTTTAAACCGTATTGGACCCCTAGCTGTTTCTGTCGAAATATTTCGAGGAAGTAAAAAGCCCCTGCAATGTTTTAATTGTTTACGCTTTGGGCACGTCTCCCAGGGGTGCTCCGAATCGCCACGCTGCAACAACTGCGCTGGAGACCATCAGTCTAGAGATTGCCTAAATATCAAGGGCAAAGACCCCCCCCAAATGCATCAGATGTGCAGGTCAACACACCTCTAGCTATACGAAATGCCCAAAATACCCGCAGGCCAGGAAATTCAAAAGCACCAAAGTAGTGGAAGGTAGAACTTTTGCTTCTGCTGCCGCTAGTACTGGAACCATAGACCCCAACGAATTTTTTAGAGTATATAGATATGTAGGGAACCTAATGAATCTGCTTAAGGAAAAGAGCAAACATTTGCCTCAGCCTTCTCCAGTCGTAACCGAAACTAACCATGGACAGACACCCCTATAGAGTAATCAAGCAAGGTAAGCTTCGATGCACTATTTGGAACGCGAGGGGGCTCTCTCGCAACCGCTTAGAGTTTTTCAACTTCCTTACTAGTTTGAATATCGATATTGCCTTTGTGTGTGAGACTCATCTCCGATCGAATCAGGCCTTCAAATTGCCTGGTTATTCCATCTACCGCAGGGATAGACCCCTTAAAAATCCTGCTGGCCCTGCGTCTGGAGGGGCAGCAATCCTCGTCAAAAATGGCATTGATCATCGTGAGACCACCACCACTAATTTCTCTGGAATGGAAACTGTGTCTGTCATTATTAACGACGTGGACGTAGGGAAAGTGAAATTCATCTCCTTATATAATTCGCCCAGGCATAAGCTTGACCCCTGTGAGCTTGATGATCTGCTAAGTGGGCCCATTCCAGTTATCATGGCTGGGGACCTAAATGCCAAGCACCCACACTGGAATTCCAAATGTACGAATCAAAATGGCTCTATTCTTCGTGGCTACATGATGAATCAGATTGATACTTTAGTTATCGGATCTCTTGACGACACTTACTATTGCGACCATTCGCCTGTCAGCGACGTACTTGACATTGCTGTCCTCAAGGGTTTCTTCAAGCCGTTTAATATATTTACTGTGAATGCCTTATCCTCCGACCATTGTCCAGTCGCACTCAACTTCGAATGCTTAAACCTTAACCTAAGGGTCAGCCTACGGCGTAAGCAAGACTGGAAGTTATGTAGAGATTTGCTGAAGGAAAGCGACATTCTATACAAAGCCTCTGCCAACAGAAATGACATAGATGGTAATATTTGTGACATCACTTGCTTGATCAACTCAGCCACTGATGCCAGCGCCACTGCTGTTGACCGTAAGCGACCTGATCATCTCGATCTTCCTCCATCTATCAAGACTCTTATACGTGAAAAGAACTCCTACAGAAGATTGTGGCAACGTAGTAGGTGCCTCCTTTTCAAGACTAAGTACAACAGGCTAAATCGCAAGGTTAGTGAACTGGTCAAGGACTTGCGAATCCAAAGGTGGAACAGCAAGATCAAGAGCCTGTCGGTCCAGGACAACTCCCTCTGGTGTACGGTCAGGGCCCTCAAAAACAAGAAGGCCGCCGATATACCCCCCCTGCTTACAGATAATGGTAACTTCGTCAGCAGCTCCCAGGAAAAAGCCCAAGTTATTGCCAATGCATTGAAGAGCCAATTCACCACCCCCACTGCAGATAGACCGGCAAGCATCGAGAATACCCTCCAAGTCCAAGAAGGCTGAATAAATTATGATCGCTCTTCTTGTGTACTCAACCCTCTCCAAGCCATAGACGTCACCGAGGTCTCAATCATAATTAAAAGTCTAAAGAGCAACAAGGCTCCTGGTATTGACTCCATCACCAATGGTACACTGAAAAATTTACCACCAAGAGTTATCTGCCTTATTACCAGGATTCTAAACGACTGCTGGAACCACGGCTACTTCCCCAAAGCCTGGAAGGACTCAGTCATCCTTACTATACTCAAGCCGGGTCTTAATCCTGCTCTCCCCGTCAGTTACAGGCCCATTAGCCTATTGCCCACGCTATCTAAGGCCTTCGAACGCATTATCCTGAAGAATTTCAACGACTTTTGCGAGTCTCATAATTTAATTCGCAAGGAGCAATTTGGCTTTCGCCTGAATCACTCCTGCCAACTCCAGATATGGAGGCTCGGTGCAGATCTGAACAGTCCTCTCAACTATTCAATGTACGGCGGAATTGTCTTTCTCGATGTGCATAAGGCTTTTGACCAAGTCTGGCATGACGGCCTCATCTATAAAATGATCAACTCCGGTTTCCCTGATGAGCTGATTGCTCTAGTTCGCTCCTTCCTGGCCAACAGATATATCGTGTCAAGGTTGGTAACTCCTTGTCGGACCCCTGTGATGTTAACGCTGGTGTTCCCCAGGGTTCCGTCCTGGGTCCGGCCTTGTTCAACTTCTACATTCATGACCTTCCAGAGTCCTTTAAGTGTAATCTGTACTTGTTTGCTGACGATGCGGCCATCACGACATGCGCAAGGAACCCAGCCCACGTCATCAGTCGCTTACAAAAGGCCTTGCTCCAGTGCAAAGAATGGTTCGACAAATGGCGGCTGAAGCTTAGCGTTGATAAATGCAAAGCCATGTTCATCACCGGGAAACGCAGGTATCCACCAAGGCCCCTCATACTATATGGAAGAAATCTTGACTGGGTTAAGAGCTACAAGTACCTTGGCGTGAAGATTGATTCTAGATTGGACTGGAATGAGCACGTTCAATATGCTCTCAATAAGGCTAAAAGGGCGAAGTTCAGCTAGATTGCGCTTTTGGGGAGAAACAGTGCGCTTGGACTAGATAATAAGCTCTTGCTGTACAAGCTTGTGATCCGCTCTATATTGCTTCACGGAATGCCTGCCTGGGCTACTATATGCAAGTCGAGATGGAAGGAACTCCAGACCTTCCAAAATATAACTCTCAGGACCATTGCTCAACTCGACAGAAGAGTTGCAAACAACTACTCCATACACGATGACTTCGGCATGGGCCACATTGGTAGCTTTGTCCAGATGCTCCTCAAGAAGCTGCTCACGAAAATTGAGAGTCATGATAATTCCTTGGTAGCCAATATATTGGATCATTCCTTAGCTTTTAGGGGTCCCTTAAGGTTTCGTAGACCCCGTCATGTCCAAGAAGTCAACTTTGATGATCTCAACAAGGGCGTCTTCCCTGACTACTGGATCTCCTAACCCACACTTGTCCGGGGTTATCACTACGTCAATCCACAATCCTAGTCCTCGTCCTACAAGGTAAGGACGCTATCCTCAGGATGACTCAAGAGGGTGATCAGGCTTCTCCTCTAACTCAGTGTAATTCCCCTGGTTACTCTTTGGGCGAGTGAGTTATGGAAGCCTGGCTACCGGACCGCTCATGTCCTTTTCACTTCACTGTTCGATTGTCGATTGTCGGTATTGTTTCAAAATCAATTTTCTCAGCGCTACAACGCAGTTATCTACAGTCAGGAATTTTATTCAATGTCAGCTTCAAGCAAAAGGAAATGAAAGGATCTTTCATTAGATCTGAAGTTACAATGCTGACGAAACCGCCCTATTTATAATCTTCTGCCCGAGAAATCGTATCATTTAAAAGGTGAAAAGTGTCATGGAGGTATGCATGCGTCATTGTATTTTTTACCGATAATTTTGTACATGAATCTAATGTTTTTTTACGGTATCTTTCATAGGGAAAAGTAGCAAAGAACGGTTGTCAGTATTATTATGTACAAATATGGATGGCACTGACAAGAAAAAGCCGATAGTTATTGGCAAATTCGCCAGGCCACGCTATTTATTTAAAAACGTAAAAAATTTGCCCGTTATTTATTTCAACAATAAAAAAAATCGTTTTAGCGCGAAAACAAACTGTTATTACAGATTTTTTTAGGAGAGATGAATAAAAATTATTTCTAACTTAAAGTATTCTATTTCCGTGCTTATTTCATAACACTTTTAGTATTGTTGGTTTATACGAAATACGAATAATAAGAAAAAATTTCTTGGTCCCCACGATTTCGTATTAATGAGAATTGACTGTATTAATCTTTAAAGCTTGAGCTCCAAGCAGCGGGAGTCAGGTAGTAGGGACTTACAGGGAAGAGAAAGCATTTAACCTTGGGACCATTCATTTATTTACGTTTTATTATTTATATAAGTAGTATTATTGATTATAATTACATGAAAAAACAAAAATGTTACTTAGAACTTCATATTTTTTTCAGAAGTCAGAAAAGTATTGAGCACCAGTTAAATAAGAAGATAATTTAGTAGGAAAATATAAATTTGCATTATGCACAGTCCCTTCTTTTGTCTATCGAATAACATCAGTTCTCTTACGTAGTATCTCGCGGAGCTGATCCCGTTTCGAGGTTTGCTGAACTGGTAAAAACGGCACGTTGGTCCCAAGATTGTTCTCAGGGGTTTTGCTATCAATGAAACCATCGTTATTCCAGTTGGGGTTTTCTTTTAAGTCTGCTGGTGAATTAAATACAGGTGAATAGACGAGTTGAGGTGGTTATGTATAAGGGAGTGTCTCGGGACGGGATTGAGGTGATGGTAATGGGCGTATTAATGACGGCATCTGCGGCATTTGAGGGTCTGTTTGGGTTGAAAAACTCATTGGTTCGTACTACTTTCAGGTCTCTTACCTTTTAGATATTTTTGAAGGGTGTTTAATTAAAAGGCCATTATCTGATGTACATTCAAAATTGGGTTTTTTAAAATCTCATTGATTTGCGAATCCAGTTGTTTATTATGTTTTTTTTCTTCATCATCATCATCGACACTGCTTTTTTTTTTCTTCACCATCCTCAAAATAAAATGTTTATGGGCAGTATTTAAAATGTGTTAAGGAACAAATTTGTTTCGTTTCACATAAGATGAAAACGAGCAAACGAAAACAACCCACGGAGAATTTTCGTCATGGTAAAAATCAGGCTCGGAGAAAATTTCACACGTGTAAAAATTGTATACAAATCAGTGGCATCATACCAAAAAACCGTCCCATGAGAAATTTTGTCAATGTAAAATTCAGACCTTGATAAATTTAGACTTTGCAAAAAACCGTCTTACATGAAAACCCATCGTGTCAAACCGTTCATCGAATAATTTCGCTGAGCTTGAGTAATGTATATGATGAATTTCATTAAATAAAAACTGTGTCAAAATCCGAGGGACATCATTCAACCATCGGCAAAGAAACCGTAAACCTAGTGAAAATTTTCGGTCATCTGTCTTTTCATCATCATCCACACCATCATGGAGATAAACGCATCTGTTAAATTAATGCAATGTTTTTCGGCACTTGTCACCGGTAGCTCTGGAAGCAGAAAGTCAACTTTAATAGCACAAATGTTAAAGTATAGAGATGAAGTGATGGATCCACCAACAACAGAAATAATTTAGTGTTATGGTGCGTTAATACCCGTGATTGTTAAAAACTTGAACCTTTCAAACATTACATTTCATGCAGGAGTCTCCGACGAAAAGTTGATACAAGAATGTATTCCCGAACAGGCGTTATTGGTTTTAGATGATTTATTAAATGAGGTGGAAAATTGTTGAAAAAATCTACACGCCTCACAATCATTATCTCAATTTCTCCATGTTACTAATTACGCAGAACCTCTTTGCCCATTCAAAAATCATCTGCACAATACATTTACACACACAGTAGGACAGATTCGTATGCTGGCATCGCAAACAGGTTATGGACATTTACTCATCAAAGCCTTTAAAGACACCATGCAGGAACTCTATAGTTATTTAACTCGATTTAACTCAGAGCTGTACTGATGTTCTGAGACTGCATAGTAAGATCTTCCTTCATGAAAAACCAATCGTTATCTATGCTGATAAAACGAAGTTTTAAACAGATGTCAATCATTTTTAAATCGAGCACCCATCGAGTAGATACAATGATGATCCCCGCCCCCCGGTCGTAAAACATCGTAACATTTTGTACCATACAGTACCTTGGACACCTCGCATTAGACAGCATTTGAACAAGATAAAAGGTTTAGCTCATAAAAAAATTCCATTAAGAGCAAAGAAAGCTTATCTGAATTAACGCGGTAATGGATTCCTGCTTCCCCTTTTGTTAGGCAGTACTGCTGGACCGATTTTGAATAAATTAATTAGTTGAGAACATGCAAATGTACGTATTACTATCCTCACACGAATATCAAAGACTCCTTCAAACCCAAACGCAGATTGTATCCCCGTGTCCACTGCCTGAACAAACCGACACTAAATAGAGCAGTGTTGATGGTGATGATGATGATGAAGAAAAAAAAACGTAATAAACAACTGGATTCGCAAATCAACGAGATAATAAAAAACCCAATTTGAATGTACATCAGATAATGCACCTTTATTTAAACACCCTTTAAATATATCTAACAGGTAAGAGACCCGAAGGTAGTATGAAACCAACGAGTTGTTCAACCCAAACAGACCCTCAAACGCCGCAGATGCCGTCGTTAATACGCCCATTACCATCACCTTGATTCCTTCCCGAGACAGTCCCTTATACATCACCACCTGGATTTGAGTAGTGGTGTGGCAAAACGAAACAGATTGGAAAATGCAGAACTAATACCATTACCTCGCTGAAACACGGTGCCTCTAAACACAGGTATGCCACTACCCTTCTGACTTAAATAGTAAGGTGAAATGGCATCTTGTTTTGGCTTGTAGGGAACATGCATCTTGAACTGAATTATGTGTATTGACAAAGTGTGAGGAAAAGAAATCGACTTAACTCTACGGCAGTTTCTTACGAAAATGTAATTTCACAATGGTTATACCGGATATAAACGAGAGCAAATCGCCTTGGTCTGAATGAACAGCAATTTCAATCATGTCAATGACATTTTTAATAAAGGGAAAATAGTCAGGTGAATGGAAAGTTTGATAAATCGCTTCTCGTCTTGCATATGTGTTACCTACAACTTGAGTTCGAATGATGTCTGTGTATAGATAATGTCTATGTATTCCTCTCGTAAGATCGATCGGTGTCGACCCTTCGCCAGTTTCGAGCGCTGAATCAGCGAGATCTGTCTGCAAACCGAATGTGTAGCACAGACCGTTGCTAAAACTTATGTTACGTAATTTGGTACTATTAAACTCAACAAGTTTTTGGTATAGAAAAGAGGTCTTGGGATACCTTAACGTGACAGTAAACGACGACCCCAGTTAAACGCTGCATTGTAATCTGGAGATAGAGAGAAACACTTCGTAAAAAATGTATTTGGCGAAACATTAAACACCTTGTAGAAATCCGGTATATTAAAACGAATCCCGACATTCGACGGTAAACTCATTGCAATGTCTTGTGTCGTAGAATTGTTGTAAAATTCAAATAAGCTTGTAAAACCAGTTCGACTTCGAGTATGAAAGACGAGAGCATCGGGTTTCTATCAGGTGGAATAATGTTGAATTCAATTTGTTCCTCGATTTGATCAGCCTTAAAACCAACTTTAAAATTATTGTTTACAGCTGTAATGTTCTTGAAAAGGGCAGGGAAATTCGTTTCCATTAATGCAACCTCCCACTGCCCTTGGAAACGTAGCGTACGCGGTAGTCGTGTGATAAAATGCGCAGTTGTGTTGGGTTGTTCTTTGTCAGCTACCGCCGTATTCGAGGGTAAAGTGATATAGAAATCCGTGTCTTCATACATGTTGACGAATCACAAACACAACTGATCCGGATCACAGCTTGTTAAACGTTTAAAAGATCTGTCTCTCGAACCCAGCGGTTCATGCGCTCTGGATTACCTTGCCATTTCACAAAAGCTTCACGCACACCACGTAATGTGCGTCTTTGAATAATTCTCTCGATGTTGAAGACTTCAGGCATTTTAAACTTTTGTAACTCCTGTTCATAGAATACACCTGCGATGTCAGCACCTTTGTAATCTTTTATTTTATACACAACAGATTTTCGAAAAACGATTTTTGAAACTTCAAACACTTCCTCAGTCCAATTTGGTAAATATCCCTTTTCGAAAATGTTTTTCACTTTTGAAAGATGCACGTGATCGCCAATTTGTAGGCTCGGTGACGTTTGCGGGGCAGCTCTGTACTATCCCTGCATTTTCAATCACATCGTAAGTGCATTCCGCTCACTAACTTCGGATGGCGCAATACCCAGGGATCTATGAACACGATTGTTGTAACTTAGCACGAGATCAGGTAAAACGTCGATGTACCTACGTGTGTTGGCATACGTAAAATACCTAAACATTCGGGATTTTAAGGTACGGTTAAATCACATCGAATTCGGTTGCAAAGAAATTAATGTTAAGTTAAATTAAAGTCATTATGTTTTGACAGACCCGAGAGATCCACCAGATCAACTTGAAATTGATCAAACGGCGGAAAAACTCTCATACGGTTGCGTGGGTAATGATGACGCACAGGTTTATGTAGGGTGTAAGCAGGAACACCACTTAACCATTCACCAGTCTTTTTATTAGAATGAATTGTTTGTAAAGCTAAACCTCGCACACCACCAAACCCAGTCAGGTTACGAGCGTTGGAAAATGCTTCATCCATCAGCTGTACTTAAATAAAAACTTTTTGCGGTGTGCAATGGTATTTATAAAAAGTTTGCAAAGTTAAATGTAAATTGTTTAAATGAAACAATGCACCAATTAAAATTAAATTAAAAACAAACAATACATCTTGAAACACAAGTAGTTTAATTTAGAAGAAAGTGTGAAAGGGTTTGGAAAAAATTTGGTTGGTCAAAAAACAATAGTTAATTAGGCAATCAAAATGAGTGTGTCAGTCATCTTAGCAACTCCCAATTTCCTTGGTATATAAAGGAATCAAGGGATGTTCATTTGCGAGACAGAACAAGAGAAGTGCATTTTAAAACGAGAACCAGGACACCCTTACAGAAACACCACGGGGAGCAGCACCATGGGTAAAATCAGATATTATGTAATTAACATTACTTAATTAATGGTAATTAAACATTTCGAATCATCTCATTGTGATTCCTGTAATGATTAATGTACTGCCATATGATAATTTCTTATCCGTTTCTCAGCTCTGGCTGAATCGAATCTATTCTGTAATCTTTTTTTGTATGCCTCTATATCTTCCTTTGAAACAAAAGATAAAACGTATAAATCCTTTTGGAGTTTTTATTTGATTTTCTGGGGGCGTTTGTAGGCTAGCTCTGGCATCTAATAATTTCAGTGATCCTCCTAATCCGTCACTTGGCCCCTTCCCATGTGATGTGGCGAAATAGTGCCACTCTTCAGAAATTCCAAAATCTCGTTAATGATATACAACGTCTGACAATTAAGTTCGGTGAATGACGTCACCCTAATCTGTGCGAGCTTTACGCGAGTAACAATGCATGTGAATACAAGCCCAGTCATTGTTTAAGCAAGTTCAGACAGGTCACGTTTGTGCGTGCAATGGTTTAGCAGATGCTCGTTTCTTCAGTTGAAGGTGTAGCGTGCACACGTAACTGTGGATAATGGATCAAAGAGGAACACTGCCGTAATTGTGCAACAGTTTCTGGCCAAGAAAGGGGTCGTATCCATAGCTCATCCACCTTATTCACCAGAATTGGCACCAGCAGACTTTTTCTTGTTCCCACACCTGAAACGGGCCTTAAAGGGACACAGATTTGCGGACATTCCAGAGATTCAAGCAAATGTGACACGTGAACTTAAAGCCATCCCTAAGGAGCTTCCAGGACTTATACACCCGATCCCAAAAGTGTATTGTCTTCCAGGGTGATTATTTCGAAGGACAATAAAGTAAATGTGGCTCTATCTGTTTTGCATTCTGTTGTGTGAATTCATTCACCGAACTTAATTGTCAGAGGTTGTAGTATATTGCATATATTTTATTTATTTTTATATTATGAAGCAGCACATTCAGAAAAGTAATATAATAAGAAAACTTTTGCTGGCAACTCGGCTCCTATGCCACCTATCTGCACGCAAATTGGACGGTTCCATGGGAGCATGCAGCCCGTTAATCATTCCAATTTTGGCGCGTTTACGTCAGCTAGTTTCGGAGGTGGGTGCTCTACGTAAAGTTACTAACCCTCTCGTCTTATTTTTTTTCTCTTCTGCACAGTGGCAAATACCGTAGTTGATTTTGTTTCTCTTCCAAACTCGCAAAATTTTTAATGTCTGGCAATAAAAGGATTAAATGGCATCTTTTATCTCGTCATTGAATGTTCCTTAAGGTGCTTTTTCTTCTTTGGGAAGTGGTGAAAGTCGCAGTGTGCAAGATCTTTTATTTTTGAACTGCAGTTTTTCATCTTTGAACTGCAGGCGCTGCAACACCTCTCGTGCGTGGCGATTGTTTGTGGGTCAGCGTTATCATACTGCAGAGTTCACATTGAAAGGAATAAAAACAGCTGTAGAATATTTAAGAAACCCAAATATTACCACATAATATATATTTCTTAGGATGTCTTGTCCATATGAAGAACTGTAACATACAAACGGATGTATTGTGGCTTGGAACTTGAACTTTAAAATTAATATCTTCAAAACGGAGCAAAACACAGTTTTGAATTTTTGTATAGTTTTTATAAAAAGTATGCGTAAGATGTTAATAACTATTTAACGAAAAAAGTCCCTACCATTTTAGAAATTTGCATAAATAGAATTTTTTTTATTAAATTCAAATATTTGCACATGAGTAATATCATTTTTAACAGTTTATATAAAATCAACATTTAAAGAGCTTTCATATGTCACCAACCACATATCTTTCTAAATAAAATACAACCAAAGTTATAGTACTTCATAGATAAGGCCCTCATTCAAATTTCAAAAATTTTTAATGTCTGTAAATTCCATAAAAATGAAAAAAAATTTAATAATATATGGCATTTATTACCAACTCCCTAGGGGAATTGTATATACCAAATTTCATTAAAATCTGAGAGGTCAAGTGCCAAAACTATAAAATTTCTCCCTGTATTGACTTGGAATGACCCAATTAGTAGGTTGTTAAGGGAAAATAATTATTACCAAACATTTATAGAGGAATAGAATAGGTAATATTGGTAAGGGAAGGGGATCACAAACTCCTGACCAGCCCTCAGTGCTTATCCTCTGTGAGACAGACTCATCTTTGTCATTACAGAATTTTCCAGGGTGGCAATAAAGGGAAAGTTATTCACCTATCTTAAAATTGGATCACTATACGATTGCATTAGTGACCTTTCGTCACTTCTTAAGCATAATTCAATTGTGTGGCGTACAGCAAAAGTGATCGGTCATCTCACTTCTCAACACTCAGGACTGCAGGGGTAGTGATATGGTTTCTGGGAGAGGGGAAGAACATTGCTAGTAGGCATCACATTCGTCAAGCTGGCTTTCCGGTAGGATGGTCCAAAAATGTTGAAGATAAACCAGTCTGAGGTTCGACGATGAATTCTTTTTCGTTTTCTTGCGTTTTTCAGCAAATTCAAGTCTAAATTCCAAATTAAAATAATTTCAACAATTCATCATGCAATTCATTGTAGAAAAATTTAAACTCAAGGCATTTTTGACAGTAGAATGACTTTTGCGTCTCATGTAGATTACATCTTAAAAAAATCTTATAAAAATTTAGGTTTTCTGAATAGGCATATACAACCTTTTCAGGATATTACGTCAGTTAAAATTCTCCAATGTGAATTAGTTCGTCCAATTCTGGAATATACCTCTATAATCTGATCTCCCCATTATGTTAAATATATTGATGCAGTTGAGAGAGTTCAGAGAAGATTTCTTCGCATGATTAATTGAAAACTGGGTAATCTATCCTTCAATACAGATTATGTCCATCTTCATAAACTTTTAAACATTGAAACTCTGGCCGATAGAAGAATACACCATCTAGCCAAAAGTAATCGGACACTTTCGGTTTTAGACGTTTTGCCGAATATCTACAAAAATACTTGACGAATTATCCTGAAATTTAAGGGCTGTAAAAAGGATGTTACACCTCATACACTTCAGCGAAGGTTTTCTCCCGAAGGCAAATAGGGGACCAGCAAAGAAGTGAACCAAAAAAATAACGTTTGGATTCACCCTGTAAAAAATAATGCTTGAAATGCATTGTAGCTGTAGCATATGATTAAGAGGCTTGGTTTACTTTTCTGTGTCTATTTGTATGAGAATAGCACGTATATTCATGGAGATATAAATGTTTGTTTAAAAAGGTGGAAATGTTTTTGTAAGTTTTTTGTTTATAGCACGCAGGATTTTCAACTCAATGCAATTTCATTTACAGAAAACTAGACAAACTACAGTAAAGACAAAACCCTGCAATCAGAATAGGAAAATATTAAATATTTGATGAAATATGAGCATTTTTACTAAATAATGTTTAACTGCGCATGCGCAAGTGTTACCAAATTGTCTTTTGCAAAGTTTATTAGCCAAATGTATAGAGCTACTCTTATAAAAAGCCCAAGCAAATATCTTGAAAATTCAGAAAGATATCGTCGACAGAATGAGATGAATTTCAGTTGCTCTCAGAAATTAACAAAACGATAAGGGGCTTTCTCCAAACTTTTTATTTTTGGATCGGACACTAGTATCAACTTCTTCTTCTTACGCTGATATGAAGTCAATATTTTTTCATGTCAGCGTAAGGAGAAGA
>JAHWFO010038986.1:0-16370 GCA_023313115.1 Rhysida immarginata
GTTACAGATTCCTGCCTTCGAAATGGTGAGACCCCTTGATTTGCATTGTTTTATAATCATGGAATAGAACCACTTCAGAAAGTGCATTTATATATCCTTCCCAATATCTATCGATTTTTGGCAACATTCTTGCAGCTAGCGTTTGTACAACGATTAAGAATGATGAAGCGATGTCCCGTTTATAACTCCTCTGTCAACTATGTGGCTGGAGAATTTGCATATGTAAATCGTTTAGTTGTAATGTACTCAATCCTCTGTAGCAAAGGAATCTCCCATAAAGTAGAAAAAATGTTGGTAAATTTTCGGTATCTGCACAATCGCAACCGCGAATCAAATCGCAAACAATCATGCGACCAAGGTAAGTGAATTTATTTTTTAAAGACTGGGGGGCTGTGCCCCCCAGACCCCCCCTCTAACGAACTGATATATACCCCAACTTATTTGGTTGCAGGGGGCAGTTGGTTTCCCCCCGGCCGGTTACAGGAATCGCGACAATTCAATTCAATCGCCGGATTCAGTCATCGTGCGATTGTGCAGATACCGAAGATTAACCAAAATGTTTATATAATTTCAGCTTTATGGAAGCGTTTACATGTTATAAATACTACAAAATTTTATGAAATATTTGAGTGTACCTATAAGCAGTTCTAACTTCTTCAGGGGTGACTAAGATATGCTGCTTGTTTAGAAGCGATTCAGCTAAAGCACTGAAATCATAACTTTTACTCTGGATAAGCTCCCTAGCAGAGATCTTGATGTCGCATAATATACGCCCACACGTAAGAGTTGACGATTTGAACATGGCCCCCTTTAAATACAAAACGATACACGTTATTCAAAGCAAAGAAGAGCAGTATGAATTATGTAGCGTTTTGAAAAATACTTACTCCAGATGTCGGAATAACTGATCTCCTCAAGCGACCCATCCGGGACCAATTGCTAACTTTTTTTGCGTTTATTCTTTGAAGCAAAATGTCTAAGTCGTACATAACATTGTCGTAACCCTATAACAGAAAAAAAAAAATTGTGCTTACGTTAATGGACGTGTTTTTAGCATGAAACGCAAAGAAAAATAATACAGCAATATTGTAAGTACCACAAGAATATCGGGATCTAGCCTAAATATCCTCGTCACAAGAAGGCTGATCAACATTCGCTCGTTTTCAGCAATATCTACCTTTTGTTTCTATTACAGAGAATTATAAGAAAGTTCAACAACTTCTTCAAAATTTCGAAACAGAAAAGTGATTAGCGATAAAATCTTACCATTTGAGACAACTTTTCTTTAAAATCAAAAGGAAAAATTGCGTCCGTGGGTTTTGTAAAAACTGTAAAAGAACAAAATAAATAAACATTGGATTAAGGGTTATTCAAATTTCATTTCTATAATCTTGACCCGAGTGGGGTTAATTTTACTTTTACTTTTTTTTTTTTTTTTTTTTTTTTTTTACGGAGGGTTGTGTCATGTTTATGGTGAAGCAAGCACTTTTTCTGTGTGTCTACTGGAGCCCATTTCTCCCCCACCTATTGTGCTCTACGTATCATGGCCCTTTCTTCTAGCAATCGCTTGACATGTTCGTCTCCACTGTAAGAGGCTTCTACAGAAAACAACAAGGTCGATTCTATTCCACCCCTCTTGACAGGCTTTCCATAATCCAGAAAGTGTTCTCAGACGTCTTATATGAAGAGCTCTTTTAAGGAGACCCAATCTACAAAAATTCATGGGAGTGGCATAGTGACTTCAAAGGGACAACCTTAATCCCAGTTTCTTGTTCCAGTACTGGACAGTCAATTTAGCACGAATGTTTTATCCAGGGCCAAATAACTGTAGAATATCATTACAATATACAGGATGTATCTAAACCCCGGTCACAAACTTATGACGGTGATTCCCCACAGCGAGATGAAATCAAAAGTTTATATAAACATGGTTCAGATGAGAAACTGGAAAGGACCAACATGACCAAATGACAACAACCTCTTGTCCACAAAAGAATTTTATTAAGCATATATGTATTTCGAACTCATTGAGTTCATTATTCGATACAGACTTTGGTTGAATTACAGAGAATATATATAAGGGCCAGAGTGGCCATTATCCAATAAAAAGGTACAAATGTAAATTACAAAATATGACATGCTTTGTGGACCTCGAAAAAGCATATGACATAGTTCCTCGGGAGAAGCTCTGGCAAGTGTTGCAAGAGTATGGAGTGGATGGGCAATTACTGGTTGCTATCATATCTCTGTACGAAAGCTCTGAGATGTGTGTCCGGATAAATGGCATTAAGTCAAGACAGTTCACCGTGGGTGTTGGACTCTGCCAAGGGTGCGTACTGTCGCCCCTCTTGTTCATTATCTTTATGGACTGGATAGACAGGGGCAGCCGAGGTGATGAGCGTGTTTGTGTGGGCGACTGCCTGGTGGAGAGGTTGCTCTTTGCTGACGACCTTGTCCTCCTTGGGTCTTCTCGCACGAACCTTCAGCATGCACTAGACCGGTTTGCAGCCAGATGTGAAGAAGCTGGATGAAGATCAGTGTGGCTAAAACCGAGGTTCTGGTCCTTTCAAGACAGCCTGCTCAGTGCGCTCTCCATGTTAGGGGAGCCTCATTGAGACAGGTGGAGAAATTCAAGTATCTCGGGATTGCATTCACGAGTGATGGACGGCAGGAGAAAGAATTGGATGCTCGGATCGGTCCAGCAACCTGCGTCAGACGTGAACTGTGGCGATCCTTGGTAACGAAACACGAGCTGGGTAACAAAGCCAAGCTCTCCATCTTCAAATCTATCTTTGTCCCCATTCTCACCTATGGTCAATGACCGAAAGAGTGCGATCGCGGGTACAAGCGGCCGAAATGAGATTTCTGAGAGGTGTGGCAGCTGTTACCCTACTAGATAGAGTGTACAGCAGCACAATAAGGGAATCTTTAGGTGTTGAGCCGCTACTTCTCCGCATCGAGAGATCTCAGTTGCGCTGGTATGGCCACGTGATACGGATGCCAATGCAAACTAGTCTTCCTAGGCAGTTGTTATTTTCCAAGCCGGTGGGTAAGAGACCAAGGGGTCGGCCTAGAACCAGGTGGCTAGACTACATGGAGAATCTGGGTTCGAGTCGCTTGGATATTACCAGGGAGGACATGCGCCTGATGGCGGAAGATCGCGATCGCTGGAGATCCTCCATAGGGCTGCTGCCCCCGTGACCCTAACAGATAAGCGGGTTTGAAAAATAAGTAAGTAAAAAGACCAATGGGGGAAAACAATCTCTTAACATCAGAAGCGCGGACCTTGTAGAGATACTTCCTCCTGGTCGCGAACAATCGATACCGAATGCCGATTATTAAAATTACAATGAATAACTACATAAATAATAAAATCAAAGAAAGTAAACGACCAAATTTGCGAAAGAGATAAAACACATACGGACTACAGCGCAAAACAACGGATACGACACCAAACTCGTATACGATTTGGTATGCAGAAGAAGATTCGTAAAGCTGGTTAGAGAATCGACCACCCTCAACAACACCAGGACACCCAAGTTTAGAGTATCAATTCCATATAACAAGATCCTCACGGCAGGATTACGCCCGATCTTCAAAGAAGCGGATACAGACCTCACGTACAAAAACTCCAATGTCCTGAGGAATCTTTTGGGGAACGCTAAAGACCAAACACCTCCTCTAGCACAATCTGGAATATACGAAATCGCCTACAGTGTATGCCAGAAAGTTTACAGAGGGGCAACTTGCAGGAAGGTCCGGACTAGATTCAAAGAGCATAATGCCCACGCCAGGTTCGGCCGCCCGAATAGATCAGCGGTGGCCAAGCATATGCTTGACACCGGACACGACATACTTCTACAAGACTGCCGTTTGTTGAGACAGGTCAGAAACGAGAACGATTTGGACGCCTATGAGACGTTGGAGATTTCCAAGAAGAACCCCGACCTGTTACTAAACGGAGACGCAGGCCCGATAGGAGATTCGGCACTTATCAAATTGCTTAAAGTGAAATTTCAATGGTTGGTTTTGTACTCTGTGGATGGCAGGTGACATGCGGAGAAGCTACAACAAATTCTTGAAATAATGTCCCATTTATTGGTTATTAACAGGTGCGGCTGCTAATAACTTCAGGAGTACCTAAACAACCATTCAGGGGGGTGAAATGGGCACTGTAGTAAACGGTTCATTATCCGATCCCGACCCCTGAATGGTTGTGGTAGCTTTTCCGCATGTCACCTGCCATCGACAGAGTACAAAACCAACTGTTGAAATTTCACTTTTAACTGCGGACATCTCGTAAACGGTTCATATAAAACCATGTTTAATATGAACTGTTTTCATCTCGCTATGGGAATCACCATCGGGACACCTTGTATGTGTTCCAGAAACATTTTCCACATAATAAATAGCTTTGCTTTAGACTCCACCTTTGAGCAAATTCTTCTTGCATTGACGCACCCAATCAGATCGAGTTGCATCACCCTGTTGTCAATAAAAAATTGCCTGTCTTACCATCGTTTGTTAAATAGACCCAAGCCTCATTCAAGGTGTCTATGGGTGGGTTTCGATAGACTCACAGACCTCGCGATAGTAGGTCTTCTCTTTATGAATCGTTTCGATAGGTTTTAGTGAGATGGTTTCACCCGTTTTGATAGAGCCGAGAATCTCACGGGAAGGGAGTCTCGGGCCCCACGAAACAGTCCGAGCTTTCGAGGTCGTACAGCTTCGTGAGAACCAATCCTGCTTGTTTAAAAATGGCAGCAGCCATCGAAGATTTGTACGGGTAGATCGGGTAACGTGATAATACAACATGTCAATTTTCAACAACGTCAACAGTTAGTGTTGGAATTGAACAAGAAATCTGTGATACAGTGCATGAAGAAAGCGCGAAAACTGAAAGAAAACAGAAAGCGCCTGAACAATGATTACCTCCCCATAGCGTTTTGATTGTCGCGATTTTCACCTTAGCGCACTCACCACAGTTACACAAATTAGCTCTCGCTAGGTCCGTGAGTCTATTGAAACACACCCTTTGTTCTTCCATTGTCGCCTGGCAAATAACATTCATGTTTGCTGTTTTTTTCTGCTGTTGGTTCGCCTCTCTGCAATGTGTCTTAGCAAACAAGCACCAACGTTGACGAATAATAATACGGTTTACCGATGCAACAGAGATTCCAATCTTGTTTGGTCCATTGTGTTGGCGGATTTTCCATATGGACAAGCCTCTTCACAATCTGAATGTTAACCTTAATCGGGAAGAACGGGGATGTGCTTTTCATTCAGGAGCACTGCACTGTCTATTGTCGAATCCATGCTATGACATTTTAACAACAGTCACCATAAACACAAAACAAGCCTTCGTGTAATGTTAATTTACATAGAGAATCCTATTTTTAACTCACTGCAAAACTCTGTTTGATGGAGCGGATACGGAGCACCTTTTTCCAAATAATAATTATTATGATTCAATCCAATTACAGAGACGATCTACAAAAGGAAGAAAAAGCATTTTTAACGCACATACACGAGTCTGGCGCAAGCATTCCCAATAGCATATACGTAATGTCAGAAAGTGATAAGCAAAATTCAAGGGTACCTCTGTTTGATGACTTTTTGAATTTGTTGCTGTTTGAACCCACAAGGCCAACAGCGTGATTGGAGGAGACGGAGGCTGATTGTGTGTAATTTCAATCGACTCCAATTTATCAACAGTAGCCTTTAAAGTAACGTAAAGAACAAAAAACATATTATCAGTGCTCAAAATAGTAAATACTCAAGGTACAGGGGTGGGGCAATATAACTTCCTTTTTTGAAATTCGTGCCATTCAGGCTGTAGCGGCCGCAGCGGGTATAGTTCTAAAATCTGTTCTCTTCTAGTTCAGTCACCATGATGCGTTGGAATACTGAGGAGCGAGCGTTTGCTGTCGAAGCCTATTTTTCGAACGGATCGTCTGTGATCGCAACCCAGCGCGCCTTCCAACGTCACTTCAATCTAGCCCCACTGGGCCGTGTCCCGGATTGGAAATCAATTATTATATAAGTCACTATGTTCAGATAAACATAGAGTACAACAAGCCGAAAAACTGGAGTCCCTCGGCCAATCAGATCACGTGTGAACATTGAGAGCTTCAATCTTGCAATCTCCACGGTGTTCTGCGTGCAAACATGAGTTTGCCCTTGGATTTTCCGATCGTTCGGTGAAGTGAATTCTTCATGATGACCTTCAAATTGGCAATTGTGCAAAAACTCTCTGAACGGGACTTCAATTGTCGGGGAGAAAGCATGTGAGGCACGTCTCGAAAACGTTCCTGAGGACGCAATTGTTTTTTTTCAGTGATGAAGCCCATTTTCACTAACTGGATGCGGTAACAAACACAACGTGCACTACTGGGCTGACAACAATCCCCGAGAATTGCATCCAACGCCTTTGCATTCATCTAAAATCACAATGTGGTGTGCAATTTCCTCAGCCGGGATTATTGGTCCCTGATTTTTCGAAGAAAATGAGGTCACAGTGACAGTGAATTCAGACCGGTAGGTGAACATGTTGGAGGAATTTTTTTTCCCACGACTTGATGAATTGGACTTAGGGGACATTTGGTTCCAACAGGACGGAGCAACGGCTCACACTTAAAGGGCATCAATGGCTGTTTTGAGGGAACATTTCCTGGAGAGCCTCATCTCAGTAAGGGGCGATTTGGAGTGGCCAGTAGCGACATGTACCTAAATTATAAATAAAATATAAGGGTCGTACAAATGAAAACGACTGAAACCTGCAGCCTTTCAGATGTTTTTTGAGATCCCCAAACACGTGAAAATCACATGGGGATAAGTCAGGGCTGTAAGGAGGACGCTGCATTACTTTCCAGTTGAACTTTCTGATAAGGTCTACCATTGCTTTCGAGGTGCGAGGACGTGCACTGTCGTGGAGAAGAAGCACTCCTTCTGTAAGAAATCCACGATGCTTGCATTTGATGGCCGCCTGGACTGCCTTCAATGTTTCCCCATATCGTGCTGCGTTAACTGTGGTGCCTTTTTCAAGAAAGCCCAGTAAAATCGGGCCTTTGCGATCAAAAAACACGGTCAACATCACCTTCCCCGTGCTGTTTACGATTGATTTTGATTTTTTCGGGGGTGGTGACCCATAATGCTTCCACTGACGACTTTGACGTTTGCTTTCGGGCTGGAAATGAAGGCACCAAGTTTCATCCCATATAACGATTCTGTCGAGAAAACTCTCTCCTTCCTGTTCTTAGCGAGTCAAATGTTGCAGGGACATGGCCATTCGAACTCCAAGTTGTTCTGATGTCAAATGATGCGGGACGCATTCTGTCGTGCAAACGGTTCCTGATAATGTAGTGAACAGTTCCACGACTAAGGCCAATTTTAGCAACCACGATTTCGATTGTCATTCTTCTGTTTTCCTTTAAGACTGCGTCAATTTTGGCTTTGGAATCATCCGTGATGGTGCCGTTTGCTTGTCCAGGTCGTTGATCATCTTCCAACGATGACAGTCCTCCGAAAACCTCTTGCTCCGTGCCCAAATGCAAGTGAAGATTAGGCAGTTGTTTCCATAGACGTTCTGCATATGACGATGAATTTCAGAAACTGAAACTGCTTCACAAGTCTAAAAACGAATTACTGCTTCTCTGTTCCCGTTTCGTAGACTCCGTTTTGTTGTTTGGACAAAGCAATCACTCGCAGAGCTTCGAAGCGCGAGCTATCGTTCTTTCTCACGTGATGCAATGCTTGCAACCTATTGTTCAATTTGCACGTGGGGTTTCACAGTTGTTGAAAACAAAAACCTACGATCCTACACGTCTTTTTTTTTTTTTTTTCCCCGACACAAATTCTCGTTTTCATTCGTACGACCCTTATACATCCATGCTGAATAAACTTTATTGTGGAAAAGCGATTTGGACGGATGAGGGAATTGTATATAGTACAGTGTTCTCCCCAGAAAATTTTATCGGGTGGGTGGAAAGATAAAATAGCTGGGCAGACAACAATTAAAAACGAATAAAACATTATCCAGTGTTCTGCAGCTTTTTATGTATTCAGCCGGGCAGTGACCAAAATCCGCTGGATGGCAACGCTTCTTCAAAAGGACCTGGGGAGAACCATGCAATAGATTGGAGAGTGTTTTCTATTGATCATACATCGATTGCTCTGTTGATTTTTTAAGCTTGCTTAGGAGTATATTAAATTCTCAAACAGGTACTGTGTATTTATTTGGCAAAGTACAGACGGAAGGAAACCCAAAGAAGTTTGTCAGCTGCTGTGTTATTGTTAAGAACATTGAAAGAGATATCTACGTTTTGCCAAGAGAAAAGGTAACGATTACATCAGAAATCTTTCTAAATTACGAGATGCGTTCAAGTTATAAGGTCTCCGAATCTTTTTCTCTGCAGTGAGAGTAAGTAGAAAGATCCGGATGCTTTTAAAATTTTCCGGGAAATATTTTGTCTTTACTAACATAGGTGGCAGCACTATACTGTGGACGGTGTGAATATCGTGCGCATTGCCGCAAATTATGTTTCATACGAGGCCTGTGAGAAAAGTATCCGACCTTATTATTTTTTTTTTTTTTGCAAAAACCTGATGGATTTGGATCACGCGCACTTGCATGAGCCGACCTTGAACCTTTGTGCGTATGTGTGAATTTTTTCCCGCCTCTCAATAGCTTCAGTTGCTGGCAATCAGCATTAGAGGGAGGTAGTGCGTTGTGCTCTCGTCGGTTTTTGATTTGGAGGCTTTCGGTGACGATGCTATGGTCGTACCTGTACACCCAGGACTCGTCACCAGTGATTATGGTGTTCACGAAGTCGGGGTCACTGTTTGCGGAGGCCAGCATGTCCTGTGAGACGTCGACACGAAGTTGCTTTTGCTCTGCAGTCAGCAGCTTCGGCACGAATTTCGCCGCCACTCTCTTCACGGCCAAATCTTCGGTCAGAATGGAATGTGCCGAAAACGTACTGATGCCCACCTCTTCCGCAACTTCTCGGATAGTCACACGACGGTCCCGCATCACCACAGCGTTCACTTTGGCAATAACCTGGTCGTTTCGGCATGCTGATGGCCGATCGGTTGTACCAGTCCTTAATCTGTGTGATGCCCATAGCATTGTCACTGAAAGCCGTCTGAATCTTCTGGATGGTTTCCACCTGGCTGTCTCCTAGTTTCTGGCAAAATTTGATGCAGTAACGCTGCTCCAGTCGTTCCGTCATTTTCCTTCAAATCAAAAACCGACGATATCACAACACACTACCTCCCTCTAATGCTGATTGCCAGCATGTGATGCTATTGAGAGGCGGGAAAAAATTCAGGCATACGCACAAAGGTTCAAGGTCGGCTCATGCAAGCGCACGTGATCCAAATCCATCAGGTTTTCGCAAAAAAAAAAAAAATAAGGTCGGATACTTTTCTCGCAGGCCTCGTATACATTAAAATGGCGAAGTTTAGTTTACAAGATCAACATGTTATAATTTGTTTTCTGCACTTGTGGGGTGAAACACCCATCAAAAGTCATCGCCAATCGAGTGAGATAAAGAGTGCCCGATGAGCAGGGGCGTCGTCTTGATGAAAAAGTACCCGTCCAGTCTTGTTTGGTTGTTTTTGTCCTGCAATGCTGGAAGGAATTTTGATCTCAAAACATTTTCATATGAATTAGCTGTAACAGTTGTACCCTTTGGAACACAATGCGTGAGGATTATGCCTTCACTGTCCCAAAACGTGGCCACCATAACTTTCTCAGCAGAGGCTGTGACTCGAAATTTTTTCGGTGGCGGTGAATCAGTGTGTTCCCATTGTGAAGATTGGCGTTTCGTTTCGGGGTTAAAAAATGGAATCCACGTTTCAAACATCGTCACAACTAACGAAAAGACGGCACCATTCACTGCTGCAACATGTGTCAACATCTGCTGAGAAATTGCCACCCGCACATTGTGTTCGTCAGTCAGCATTCGCGGGACCCACCTTGAAGAAACTTTCTGCATTTTCAGGCCATCATGCAAAATGGACTCCACAGACCCCACAGAAATGCCAAGTCCATAATGACAACTTGTTCCACACGAGCAATCATGGCTTTCATCCAGCTGGTTCGTGGTCGAGGCTGCTTCGGTTCATTCTCACATGATTTTCGACCTTCTTTAAAGTTTCACATCCATGAACGCACATTTTTAACATTCATAACGCCTTCATCGGGCACTCCTAACTCGGCAGTTTCTTCAAAATAACTTTGAGGTGGTTTCCCATGCTCCATACTCAGCAGACCTCGCTCCTAGCGATTTCTGACTTTTTCCAATCATGAAGGACACGCTCCGTGGCCGCTCGTTTCCCAACCGAGCTGCCGTTGCTTCAGCGATTTAGCAGTGGGCAAAACATGCCCCTAAAGAAGAGTTCTCAGCTGCCATGGAATCATGGCGCTGCCGCTGTGAAAAATGTGTTCGACTTCACGGTGATTACGTCGAGAAGTAACAGTAGTTACAACTTTATGGGTTAAGTGTTTTGTGAGAAAAAATTCGGAGACCTTAGAACTTAAACGCATCTCGTATTAACCAAAAAGATAAAAAGATTCATACTTTAGTCCCCCACTTGTACTTTTAGCGAACAAACTTGCACACTGGCAAGGAATTGGATGAAGTAATCACGATTGCAGATGTGTATAATGAAGTGGATAAGATCATATCTGAAAAATTCAAGATTCACGAATTCAAATCGAAAGTAAGTTCTGCGTCATTTTTAAATCGTAAGTTCTGCATTTACATTTTTTTTTTAAATGTACACTACTGTTTATAAAAATCGCAACACCCTGATGGAATGGTCTAATCCATATGCAATTTGCAATATTTGCATACAATGGGTCAGAGTATAAATGATTAGATTTTCAGAGTAATTGCTTGAAAGAACGACGAAGGGTACCATATCAACAGCTGACAGACTTTGAAAGAGGACGCATAATTGGTCTGCGTGAAGCGAGATGGTCGTATCATGACATTGCTGCTCGTGTAGGACGTAATGCAACGACGATTATGCGTGCACGGAGGCAGTGGAGCGAAGAGAACTGGGCACACCGAAGACCAGGCTCGGGAAGACCCAGCACGACGACACCGCGAGAGGACAGACACCTCTATCGCATGTGTGTAGCAGATCGTACAGCCACTTCCACAGTGTTAGCACAACAGTGGGGTGCTACAGTAGGCAGGACAGTGTCTGCTAGCACTGTACGACGCCGTTTGATTTCCAGAGGATTGATGGCACGAGTACCATTGTTGAGGATTCCTTTGACTCAAAACCACCGGCGCCTCAGGTTGCAATGGGCCCATCGACACCAACAGTGGCAAGCTGAATGGCAACAAGTTGCGTTTTCGGATGAGTCGAGGTTTAACTTGCAGCACCGTGACGGCAGGATACGAGTCAGAAGACATCGTGGCGAGCGCGACCTTCCAGAATGCATCCTGCAGCGTCATTCAGGACAAACGCCAGGGGTGATGGTGTGGGATGCAATCGGTTACCATGGCCGTTCCCGTCTGATCAGAATCCATGGCAATCTGAACAGTGACCGGTACATCAGGGAAGTTGTGCAACCCGAGGTCATCCCCTTCCTGCAGAACCTTCCAGGCGCTGTATTCCAACAGGACAATGCCCGACGCATGTGGCCAGAAATGTCCTCGCCTTTTTCCAAGCACATCAGACGCCCTTGTTCCCCTGGCCTGCTCGTTCACCAGACATGTCCCCAATCGAACGTGTGTGGGACAGGGTTGCTCATCGATTGGCTCGTCAGACTCCTGCAGCAGCAACTGTGGATGAACTGTATACCCGTGTAGACAGAGCATGGCAGGACATTCCCCAGGCCCTTATTCAGAGCTTGTTTGACTCAATGCCACGACGTTTAGAGGCTGTAATTGCATCCCACGGTGGTTTCACCCGATACTAATGTGACAATAAAACGCTTTGTATTGACCTGAAAATCTAATGGTTTCTTTTCTGACCCATGATATGCAAATGCTCCAAATTTAATGCAGATTGGGCTATTCCATCAGGGTGTTGCGATTTTTATAAACAGTAGTGTAAATGCTTTTTTGTTGGCAGAAAGTCCAAAAGAATTACGTATTTGGATTAACCGATGTGCCTAGTGAGTCGGAATATCTTGAAGTAAAATATTCAGTAAGTTTCTCAGTCAATTGTGTTGATGTTTGCGTAAGTTAATTAAATTAGCTTAGAATAAATAAACATGGCACTAAATTTTCAGGCAAGTTTTCCCGCTCTTCCTTCTGATCTTCAAGGCGAAACTTTTAGTCACGTGTTTGGAACGACAACTTCGAGTCTGGAGTTGTTCTTATTAAATAGGAAATTGAAAGGCCCTTGTTGGTTAGATATAAAGGCACCCCAGAGTAACTCCGCACAAATCAGTTGGTGTAAATTAGAGGTAAGAAGTAATTACCATAATGAATAAGCAATCTACATGGTGGGGCCACATAACTTCCTGATTTCAAAACGCAGTAAAGCCCATTTTATGAATCAGGATGTTTTATATATAAGGGTCGTACAAATGAAAACGAAAATTTGTGTGGGGGAAAAAAAAGACAATGTCTAGGATTGTAAGTTTTTGTTTTCAATAATTGCGAAACCCTACGTGCAAATTGAACAATAGGTTGCAAGCGTTGCATCACGTGAGAAAGAACGATAGCTCACGCTTCGAAGCTCTGAGTGATCGCTTCGTCCAAACAACAAAATGGAGTCAACGAAGCAGGAACAGAGAAGCAGTAATTCGTTTTTTGACATGTGAAGGAGTTTCAGTTTCTGAAATTCATCGTTGTATGCAGAACGTCTATGGAAATGACTGCCTAACCTTCACTCGTGTTTTGGGCACGGAGCAAGAGGTTTTCGGAGGGACGGTCGTCATTGCAAGATGATCGATGACCTGGGCAAGCAAACCGCACCATCACGGATGATTCCATAGCCAAAATTGATGCTGTCTTAAAGGAAAACAGAAGAGTGACAATCGATGCCGTGGTTGCTAAAACTGGCCTTAGTCGTGGAACTGTTCACTCCTTTATCAGGAACCATTTGCATTACAGAAAAGTCTGTGCACGATGGGTCCCGCATCGTTTGACATCAGAACAACTTGGAGTTGGAATGGCCATGTCCCTGCAACATTTGACTCGCTATGAACAGGAAGGAGAAAGTTTTCTCGACAGAATCGTTACAGGGGATGAAACTTGGTGCTTTCGTTTGCAGTCCGAAAGCAAACATCAAAGTCGTCAATGGAAGCATTATGGGTCACCGCCCCCGAAAAAATCAAAAGCAGTCGCAAACAGCACGGGGAAGGTGATGTTGACTGTGTTTTTTGATCGCAAAGGCCCGATTTTACTGGGCTTTCTTGAAAAAGGCACCACAGTTAACGCAGCACGATATGGGAAACATTGAAGGCACTCCGGGCGGCCATCAAATGCAAGCATCATGGATTTCTTACAGAAGGAGTGCTTCTTCTCCACGACAATGCGCGTCCTCACACCTCGAAAGCAATGGTAGACCTTATCAGAAAGTTCAACTGGAAAGCAATGCAGCATCCTCCTTACAGCCCTGACTTATCCCCATGTGATTTTCACGTGTTTGGGGATCTCAAGAAACATCTGAAAGGCTGCAGGTTTCAGTCGTTTTCATTTGTACGACCCTTATGTTTTATTTATAATTTAGGTACATATCGCTACTGGCCACTCCAAATCGCCCCTTACTGAGATGAAGCTCTCCAGGAAATGTTTCCTCAAAACAGCCATTGATGCCCTTTATTTTGAGCCGTTGCTTCGTCCTGTTGGAACCAAATGTCCCCTAAGTCCAATTCATCAAGTCGTGGGAAAAAAAAATTCCTCCACCATGTTCACATACCTGTCTGAATTCACTGTCACTGTGACCTCATTTTCTTCGAAAAATTAGGGACCAATAATCCCAGCTGAGGAAATTGCACACCACACTGTGACTTTAGATGAATGCATAGGCGTTGGATGCAATTCTCGGGGATTGTTGTCAGTTCAGTAGTGCATGTTGTGTTTGTTACCACATCCAGTTAAGTGAAAATGGGCTTCATCACTGAAAAAAAACAATTGCGTCCTCAGGAACGTTTTCGAGACATGCCTCACATGCTTTCCCCCCCAACAATTGAAGTCCCGTTCAGAGAGTTTCTGCACAATTGCCAATTTGAAGGTCATCATGAAAAATTCACTTCACTGAACGATCGGAAAGTCCAAGGGCAAACTCATGTTTGCACGTAGAACACCGTGGAGATTGCAAGATTGAAGTTCTCACTGCTCAATGTGATCTGATTGGCTGAGGGACTCCAGTTTTTCAGCTCGTTGTACTCTATGTTTACCTGAACATAGTTACCTATGTAATAATTGATTTCCGGTCCGGGACACGGCCCAATGGGGCTAGATTGAAGTGACGTTGGAGGGCGCGCTGGGTTGCGATCACAGACGATCCGTTCGAAAAATAGGCTTCGACAGCAAACGCTCGCTCCTCAGTGTTCCAACGCATCATGGTGACTGAACTGGAAGAGAACAGAACTTTAGAACTGTACCCGCTGCGGCCACTACAGCCTGAATGGCACGAGTTTCAAAAAAGGAAGTTATATTGCCCCACCCCTGTACTTTGAGAATTTACTATTTCGAGAACTGATGATATGTTTTTTGTTCTTTACGTTACTTTAAAGGCTACTGTTGATAAAATGGAGTCGATTGAAATTACACACAATCAGCCTCCGTCTCCTCCAATCACTTTGTTGGCCTTGTGGGTTCAAACAGCAACAAATTCAAAAAGTCATCAAACAGAGGTACCCTTAAATTTTGCTTATCATTTTCTGACATTACGTATATGCTATTGGGAATGCTTGCGTCAGACTCGTGTATGTGCGTTAAAAATGCTTTTTCTTCCTTTTGTAGATCATCTCTGTAATTGGATTGAATCATAATAATTATTATTTGGAAAAAGGTGCTCCGTATCCACTCCATCAAACAGAGTTTTGCAGTGAGTTAAAAATAGGATTCTCTATGTAAATTAACATTACACGAAGGCTTGTTTTGTGTTTATGGTGATTGTTGTTAAAATGTCATAGCATGGATTCGACAATAGACAGTGCAGTACTCCTGAATGAAAAGCACATCCCCGTTCTTCCCGATTAAGGATAACATTCAGATAGTGAAGAGGCTAGTCCATATGGAAAATCCGCCAATACAATTGACCAAACGAGATTGGAATCTCTGTTGCATCGGTAAACCGTATTATTATTCGTCAAGGTTGATGCTTGTTTGCTAAGACACGTTACAGAGAGGCGAACCAACAGCAGAAAACAGCAAACATGAATGTTATTTGCAGGCGACAATGGAAGAACAAAGGGTGTGTTTCAATAGACTCACGGACCTAACGAGAGCTAATTTGTGTAACTGTGGTGAGTGCGCTAAGGTGAAAATCGTGACAATCAAAACGCTATGGGGAGGTAATCATTGTTCAGGCGCTGTTTAACTTTCAGTTTTTGCGCTTTCTTCATGCACTGTATCACAGATTTCTTGTTCAATTCCAACACTAACTGTTGACGTTGTTGAAAATTGACATGTTGTATTATCACGTTATAGCTCGATACCCGATCTACCCGTACAAATCTTCGATGGCTGCTGCCATTTTTAAACAAGCAGGATTGGTTCTCACGAAGCTGTACGACCTCGAAAGCTCGGACTGTTTCGTGGGGCCCGAGACTCCTTTCCCGTGAGATTCTCGGCTCTATCAAAACGGGTGAAACCACCTCACTAAAACCTATCGAAACGATTCATAAATGGAAGACCTACTATCGCGAGGTCTGTGAGTCTATCGAAATCCACTCGTAGACACCTTGAATGAGGCTTGGGTCTATTTAACAAACGATGGTAAGACAGGCAATTTTTTATTGACAACAAGGTGATGCAACTCGATCTGATTGGGTGCGTCAATGCAAGGAGAGTTTGCTCAAAGGTGGAGTCTAAAGCAAAGCTATCTATTATGTGGAAAATGTTTCTGGAACACATACAAGGTGTCCCGATGGTGATTCCCACAGCGAGATGAAAACAGTTCATATTAAACATGGTTTTATATGAACCGTTTACAAGATGTCCACAGTTAAAAGTGAAATTTCAACGGTTGGTTTTGTACTCTGTCGATGGCAGGTGACATGCGGAAAAGCTACCACAACCATTCAGGGGTCGGGATCGGATAACGAACCGTTTACTACAGTAACCATTTCACCCCCCTGAATGGTTGTTTAGGTACTCCTGAAGTTATTAGCAGCCGCACCTATTAATAACCAATAAATGGGACATTATTTCAAGAATTTGTTGTAGCTT
>JAHWFO010039000.1:0-14513 GCA_023313115.1 Rhysida immarginata
TCTCGCGTTTTAATGGTACCTTTATGGTACCATCGGAAACTTTCAACGAGAAGACGTGGCATGTAATATATCAATAGCATGGAATGACGTGTCATGGATGAATACGACGTAAACGACTGCTAGTCAAATTTTTTTCATTGGTATATGTTGTAACGGACCTATAACAGGTTCATTGGTAACTTTAAATTTTAAATATGCTTGTAATATATTAAACAGCTTCGGATGACTTTAATAAATGTATATAATGTAAATATAAGCTCGTCAAAATAGGTTTAATGGATCGTGTTTTAGTGGAATCAATATGGTCCATTAAAAATTTTTCCAATCATAAGGTATTACTTTTGTTTTAGCAAACACCTTGGATTGACGTTTTACGAATGAATCAAACGTTAAATTAATGCTAGTCAAAATATGTTCAATGATACTGGGCAGTTCTCTTCTTTCATATCCTTTTTCTTGTCCTTTATCCTCGAACTTAATCTCTCCTCCAATAGAATCGTAATTTCTGGCGATTTCAATCTTGATTTCGCTAAAACCTCCACTAATGCTAACACTTGATTTAATGAGGCGATGTGGTCTGACCCCCTTTATTTCTAAGTTCACCCATTATTCGAGTTATCATAATTCTTACTCTTTGGTGGATCAGTGATTTTCTTCTTCTTCGGATAATATGTTTAGTGGAGTTATAGATTGCGCCCTCTCGGATCATTTTCCAACTTTCACATTCCAATCCCCTCCTGTCATACTGCATACCCCACCAACAATGTCCGTACCCCAACTAATTACTACGAACAGATTATCTCTTTTCAAATCTTTTCTGGAAAATACAGACTGGAATTTCATGTTTCCCCCTGAGGAAGGCAAAAATACTCTTTTTTATACGCTTTTATTCAACTTGCTTTTCTGTAGGTTTGTGTATTCGTCAAACCTTGTAACCAATATTAAACCAACTTCCCTACAAGCTAGAGAGCTGAAACTTGATACACATACACAAGACCGATGAACAATGCATGTTAAAGGAAACATTTTTTTTTTTATCGGTACACTGGTTCGTGTACTAGCGGCACATATTCATTTCAGTCGTCTCTCCATAAGTCAGAGGGACCATTGTTATAGGAATTTCTCAATTGTTCGACCAAACAATTAGTTTTACAATCAATTGTTACAACAAAGAATTCGTTATGACGAGGGCTAAATATATCCGTTGTTTATTGTTGCAAAATTAAGCTTTGTTTAGCTCACTAATACGCTTTATTATTGAATACCCTTTTATTTAGCTCGTGAATATTTTAGCACGTGAATACGGTTATTTTTAGCTCACTATTCTGTGTCACGGAGAATTTAGAAAACGCATTGGAAATCTATCGTAAAAAGGTATTACGGACAAAGTCATATATATTCTAATAAATTTTTATTGATATGATATAATAAAATTAATATATTACCTTCTAACACGAAGGTAATGAGGGCTATAGAAGCGCAAACTCATAATTGATTAATTACAACAAAAAAAAATGCTACAAATTAATTAGATGAAGTTCATAACCTCTTAATTACAATAAACAAACTAATTGTTGGTATTAATACAAGTATAACTTTTTTAATTATAATACTAAGGCAGTGAACAATAAAGCCTTAAATTTGTATAATGCAAAGATTTAACATAAGACTATCTCTTTAAGTTTTACTACTTTTACGCGTTACTGAAATGCGATACGCAACCACCGTACAAGAAAACGGCAACGCTCGTTGCGTAAAAGGCTTGCCTTGGCAGGGAAACGGGAAATTTCTAGTACATATAGCCTAGTCCTTCCATGACTAAGGCCTGATAACCCCAGGATGCAATTAAATTGACTTTGAAATTGGCTGAGTATGCAGATTAGAGGACTGCAACGGCGTGTTTCGCTCGCTCGAGTTCGCTCGAGCGTCCCAGACTCAAGCGTACTACGCTCGTTGTGAGCTGCCGCCCGGAGTTGGCCTTTGCTGCTAAACGCAACAGTCAACTACTTGAAAGGGAGATTATAAATCTTGTTGCAAAGATGGATAGAAATTTAATATTACTTTCGGGGTATAAAAATAGGTAAACAAAAATTTTATCCCTCTCCTAAGGGATAACGTTTAAACCATAAAACCTACGTATGGATAACGAGAAACACGAAAACAGGACTTCAATTCACTTTTTTTACGGAAAAATTTTTCCAACTAAAAATTTATAAGTTTATTTACTATAAATACTTGTTTGTAAACGTAATAACGAATACACTAATCTAGAAGCTTGCGATCAGCTTCGTTTGAACGTTTAAAACAGTTCGTCCTACTGCCCACTTCCCCCCTTCATGGGATAAACAGAACCGAGCGAACGACTCTCGGAATATCCTATCCTATACTGTGCATAAATTTGACCGAGTCTTTTTCGCTCGTTCTATCACGACCATTTGCCACCTAGCGGATTTTATAGTAATGTTTTCCCGCCGAGCGAAAAATGTGTGAATGCAGTCGTCTAATGCAGATATTCCATGCAAAATCTTTGCTGTTCTTGGGTAGGCCTTTGATCATGGGTAGGAAATCACCAATTGCTGGCGAGATGAAATCCGATACCTGACGGGGCAACAGCATCGCTTGTACGCGGAATTCAGCTATGGAGAATTCTCGTTCGTCTATCGAGAATAGAAATCCCCGCTTGACGTCGAACTGATGAATCTATGCTTTCCTGATGTAGGTATTCTACCTCAAAGCCAACTAGAAAAACAGGCCGGGGCACTGAAAAGTCACATGACCTAAATAAATCGAGCAACAATCCAATTTTTACTGTTTCCATCAAACGAATAAACACTGATTGTTGAAACGCAAAATAGAAACATTGAAGGTTGAATTGTTGCTCGATCTACTTTGCCCATGTGACCTTTTAGTGCCCCGGCCTGTCTTTTTCGTAGGCTATGTCTATCTTCTCGCTGACGTATCTTTGTTTACAGTTATAAACACTGTGATAAAGTTCTCATCAAATAACTTCATTAACGTTCGCTTTACACGTGGCTCATGAGGATACGGTTCACTACAATAGTCTAAAAAATCATCAAAATGACACTGGTGGGATGTGGCCGAGTTTGAAACGCTAAATTACGTATTTATCTAAAATTCGAGATTCGTAACATGAGAGGAAGACCGCACTTTATTATCTAATCATTTTCCTTGATTTCCATTCGCCTACTTCGAACATCTGTTAACAGGCCTAGAATCTAGGAAATCGTCCGCGAATTCGGACACGTCTTCCCTCTTGAAATTCCCGCTCACTTCTCATTTACTCATTTCATCATTTCCTCTTTACTCAGCCTGCACAACCACACCAACACAATTGTTATGGCGCTTATATCTAGATTTGTTAATATTATGATTTAATGAAGGAATTTTATCCACGCTGGAAAGAGATGGAGCCACCATCTGTTGATCCAAGCAGACGCCCCTCTCATCCATCTCCACGCGCTCGCTTTCTCTTATCACAGGATGCTGTGACACTGTGTCTGTCCGGGTCAAATATTGTAATCAATTTTTAACCAGCTTCCCGACTAGCTCAAGATCTGAAATTTTGCACACATATTCATTCCCGATGACAATACAAGTTTCTAGAAAAATAATGCAAATCCAACATGGCAGTGCAAGATGGTGGCCGTTTTAGTTTTAGCCACCATACTCGTGGGACAAAAATGTGCACTGCATATAAAATCCGTTTGAGTTTTAGTTTAAGTTTTAATTTTAGCTTTTGTCCCCACACACAAGGGACAAAAATGGGCCGTTCGTATAAATATCCGCTTTAGTTTCGGTTTTTGCCAGCATACTCGTGGGACAAAAATTGGCGATTCATATAAAATAATGAAGGAAACCAAGCAAAGAACAACGAAAGAAACTGCCACGCAGAGAAAACGACGGTTGCAGAAAGCTCGTCAGAAATATCAGGAGAAGCGAGCAGCAGAAGATGAAGACGCTAAACGTTCAAGGCTACAGCAAGAATCAAGTCCACACCGTGAAACCCGATTACAACGAGAGAGAAGATGCAAATCTCAAGCTACAGCGTCTGAAACAGCACATCAACGTACATTGCGACTGGAGCGCAACAGACGACAAACCTCGGCCGCCAGAGCCTCTGAAACTCCATATCAACATGCAGTGCGACTGGAGCGTCAGAGACGACGAACCTCGACAACTAAAGCCTCTAAAACTCCAGATCAACATGCAGAGCGACTGGAGCGCAATAGACAACAAGCGTCTCACGCTCGGCTGGTGAGACACTAGAACAACGAGGGACACGACAGGAACAAGATCGCCTACGACGTCAACGACTGAATGCCGACATTGCATCGTTCGACAAAGCCGTCAATACATTCTGTGATTGTTGTTGCGAGGTTTGCACCAAGCGATGCTATCCCAATCAAGTAGCTACATGTACACCGAGTGCCGCTGCTTTGACATATTTGCCACCTGAGCTGTCATCGAAAACAAGCTTGCTTGTGTGCCGCCGCTGCAAAATTCACCTAACCAGTAAGAAGACTACACATCCATCGAAGGCTTATTGGAACAACTTTGAACCCGGTTATATACCTGAAGTCATTCGAGTATTATCACAAGCAGAAGAGCGACTATTGGCGAGAATAACACCATTTCTCAAGGTTATCAAGTATAACGGGCGATTTGGACAATATGGTTTCAATGGACAAGCAGTACTCATCGCCCAAGACATCTTCGAAGTTACCGAGAAGATATCAACCATGCTCCCAAGATCAACTGACAATTCCGGAATCGTCGTTGTTACGGAACATCTCGAGAACATAAATATGACAAGAGAGTTCTCAATATCTAGGCCAAGACTCCTTGCTGCACTACGATGGCTGATCAACAACAATTCGTTGTATCGAGATGTCATTGTCGACGAAGAGGCACAAATCAATGAACAAGATTTAACACGAGTTATTGAGATACCACATCAAACACCAGCAATCATTGAACAACAAGAAGCAAGCGCCTACATATCTATTGGAGATGCATCAAGAATCATACGAGGTTCTTGGCATCAAGCAGAACAGGGATTCTTCATATCGAGATATGCTGGAGTACAGTGCTGTGTAATGGTATTGTCAAACATAGTACGAGCAGCCATACTTCCACTTCGATTATGGAACAAGACCACATTGGATAGTAACATGGTCGAGGCTGATCAAATGTACACAGCCATAGTATCAGCTTCCAGCAACAATTCTAATGGCTATCCTATTCCTGATAGTGTCTATCTCTCCGTGCGCAACTTCGACATTATCAAAAGAGACTTCGTCATGTTCTACTTCACATTCACCATGGATTATGATAAAAAACCAGCACTCTTTGGAAGTCTACAAGATTCTGCAAATCATTCTGTCGACATCACACTGCGACAAGCTCTGGTGGACCTCTTCGCCAAACATAATGCAGGAGTACTGATAGCAGAATCAAAGTCACTAAGAGTACTGTACTATGAAAACAAATACTACTTTACCGACTCGCACTCCTGCGGACTAAAGGGCGCCACTGCAGCAAATGGAAAGACTTATGTCATCGAATGCGACAATATCCATGAGCTTCATCGGATCTGTAAGCGAGCTACGCGTTCACGAAACGTTCAGTACACCTTAGATTATATCGATGTACACCCGAAAAAAAACATGCTGACAATCGAACAATACCTGGAAATGACAGCAGACGATACCACCACAGCAGATTGAGACAACACCAACTGTAGAGCAGGCAGAACAAATGCAGCCAATTCCAATACAAACATCAGTGATGGTTCCGATGGATTGTAATCAGCCAGACGTCGATGACGAATCGGAAGTATCGGAGAATGCCAACGAAATTGTGTGCCAGACCAAGAACAACATCGTGAATGAAGGATACGAATTGAAAGCTAAAGAGTTAGCCTGGTTCTAACTTTTCCCCTAAGGAAGAAATGGCTTGAAGGAAGATCGACCTGTCAACATATCACCGCTTGACTACTTCCAATACAGAATACTGGGTAGCGACACAGATTCCAACGCAATGACTACCTATTCTATGCATTATCCATGTTTGAATATTACCGGGCTAAATCAGCAATTGCAGCATGTGGTAAGAAGATTGAAGGCCACGAAGGAAGGCTCGAAGACGTGCACCTATATATGAAGAATTTCAGAGGGTCATCAGCATACTGGCACATGACTCTGAATGAGTTAATTGCACAAATAAGATGTCTGGGTCCACCTACCTACTTCTTAACCTTCAGCTGCAAACCATCTCAACTGGCAATCTATGAGAAGAGCTCTACTCATAGCTGACGGCAGTCCTTATGATGACCCCGCCGAACTTGATATGCAGACTACACAACGGTTAATTGAGCAATACCCTGTCGTCGTCAGCTGGCACTTTATGATTAGAGTCAACGCCCTTATCACGTTTCTCAAGAACAATCTCAAAGTCCTCGGAGGACAAGTGGAGGATTACTGGTGGAGAATAGAGTTTCAAAATCGCGGAAGTCCACATCTTCACATGCTTACATGGATAAAGGGCAACCCACCATTTCATACTGAACAGGGCATCCAAGAACTTGACAGTGTGCTCCTGTGAGATGCCAAACACAAGATGCAGACCTACATCGGATTGTACGGATATGCCAGATTTATCATCACACACACACACATGTACAAAGGGTGGAACATCAAGAGGTAGATTCAGCTTCCCTCGGGAAGTGTGCTCCGAGACCCGAATTGTCGCCCATTCATCAGATGACTATGTAAGAAGCGGAGGAAGAATATGCCTATTGAAACGACAAGAAGAGGATCGATGGGTTAACAACTACAACCCAAACCTTTTAAGGCTATGGAAAGGTAATATGGATATCCAACCATGTGAATCAAATGAGGCTATTGCATTCTACATCGCGAAGTACATGTCTAAGTCAGAGCCGACTAAACTCGACGGCAGCATTGCAGAAGCCATTCGTCTCATACAGCGAAGACTCACACCTCTCAAGAAAACTATTCAAAATATGTATGCAAATACTGAACCAACGACAAGTCTCAGCTTGTGAATGCGCATACAGACTCAGTCACCTTAACCTGCGCGCTAGCTCAAGAAAATGTGTATTCCTTAACACTCGCAAGCCAGACAAAAGATACAGGGTATTGAAATTTGACCAGTCAAACAGAGTCACTGGATACTGTAGCAACATATTTGATAGGTATGAGAAGCTTCCACTGCAACATGCGGATTATGATTTCAATAACATGAGCCTGACCGAGTTTGCGATGCTCTGCGAACCATACTACAAGAAACAAGATGAGTGTGAGAAGAGCATTGACCAGGATGCCTACGAACCTCAACAACCCCGACAAAGGAGACTAATTCAGCTTACAGACAATTCCAAGATGGTCATCAGAAATGCCCCAGCAGTTGTGTGTGTACCACACATTGTGGTTTCTGCAGAATCCGGAAAACTATTACTACAGTCTCCTTGTGTAATCCATGCCCTACCGATCGGAAAGTGAGTTGCTACACGGCTTCCATACAGCAAGGGAAGCCTTTTTTGCATGTGAGGCACGTCTCAAAGAAGTCAGTGACCGCATGGAGGAATTCAGAGAACGAGATAGACAAGTGCACCAGGCACATGCATTCGAGATACTCGACGAGGCACCACCAACTGATATGGAAAAAACTAGAAGAAGAACTACAAGACCAGCCAATGAGCGATGAACAATTCCAGACAGCAAAAGAAGCGATGAATTTAGGCCAGCGAGAAGTATTTATCAAAATAACTCGCAGCGTACAGAAACAAATGAACGGAAGTCACCACCGAGAGAGACTATTCATCACAGGTGGAGTAGGTGCCGGCAAGACCTTCGTATTCAACCTCTTCAAGAACCAAGTCAACCTATGCTATGGTAAAAAGGCAGTTAAAGTCGGGGCATTAACTGGAGTAGCAGCGCGAATAGTAGGAGGAACTACATTGCAAAGCCTGCTGCACTTGAAAGTTCAGAAAGATGGTAGACTTGTCAACATGCCATTTCTGACAGGTAGCTATCTCAGAAACATGCGACTGCAATGGGAAAACATCGAATTCCTCTTAATAGATGAGATCTCAATGGTTCCTTACAAGATGCTATGCATGATTGACTCGCGATTGAAACAACTAAAAAATAGCGAAAGTCTATTTGGAGGAATCAGCGTGCTACTCTTCGGTGACTTGATGCAATTGCCGACTTGGTTAGAGGAAATCAAGTCTTCAACCAACCGGCTAGATTTGCTCCCGCCACGAATTTATGGCGGCTATTCACAATGATTGAGTTGAAGCAGAATATGCGACAACAAGGAGACGCCACATTCTCAAGTATCCTCAATGCGCTACAAGTTGGAAAACTGACTTCTGAGCATCTAGCAGTCTTACTGGGCAAGGTTAATAAGGCAGCAACTGGAGAGTTTGCAATAGAGAAGGCTCTGCGTATTTACCCAACAAATCGGCAAGTAGACGATCATAACAAGACAGTCTTACAACACTTCATAAGCCAAAATGCAGAAATATTCAAAATCATATCGCAGGACCAACTGGTAGATGCAAGACGATATTCCGAAAATAATGACTTAAAAAACATATTACCAGCAGATTTCAACAAAACTGGAGGCTTGCCGAAGGAGCTGGAGATATTTGTGGGAGCCAAAGTCATGGTGAGATCTAATATTGATCTTGCTAAATGATTGGTCAACTATGCAATAGGGAAAATTACGGAAATCATTTGGCCACATTTCCGCAGAGCACAATTGTATGATGCAGACATTCCATCAGTTAGAGTAGATTTCGGTGCAGATGGAATCCACATAATAAAACCAAAATCAGTGCAATTCCCAGCGAAGTACAGCTATGGCATTGCGGAAAGAAGAATGCTTCCATTAATACTAGCATGGGCCTCAATAATTCATAAGATGCAAGGCAGCACCGTAGACTACGCTGTAGTACATTTACGTTCTAAGTTGTTCGCAGATGGCCAGGCATACGTAGCGCTTAGCAGAGTCAGGTCTCTAGATGGTCTGCAAATTGATGATCTGGACTGCTCCAAAGTAACTGGAATTGAGCCTTGCAATACTGAGGCGTTAACTGAAATGGAGCGTATGAGAAGTTACCGTCCAGCAAACTTTACTGACTGCAAATTCTCTAAAGAGTAAAGACTAAAAAGTATAAAATAAATAATGTAAAAAAAACTTTTTAAAGATACGCTTTTATTAAAATGTACTAAAAAGTAGAAAATAATTTTTGGGGTCAGAAAATGGTGTTTTTTAATTATTTATGTGTAATAGCAAAAAAAATAAAAGCGTGGGCGCCGAACATCACAGCTGAATGCTAACAGATAATAATAATATTCAGAATTCAGTAATGCCACTTTCTTCCATATGCATAACGTACGTAATGGATAATCTTTACAGCTTCTTCACTTCAGTGGGATTCGAAACCCTAGGTGCATGGTGTGCGGACACATATCCTTTCGCAGGACCTCGGAAAGAGAATGAGGGACATTCAACCGCGTGCATTCGCGACTTCCTGCAATGTATGTCGCATCGAGTTTCAACGAGTAAACGCTTTATACACATTTGACTTGACTGCAACTCTTTTACATAGACCTCAAGTAGCATATAATGATGCTATACGAAGGGCCTTATCTCTATCTAGATACGTTTCAATGACGGAGGTCTGTAAGAATTATGATATACCCACTTTTAACGCCCTTATTACCTGCTCGAGATTAAAGGAATTATATAACGCCATCAGTCACCCTGAGCACCCGATGCATTATGTGAGAAATTGGATGAAGGAGAACAGTCAAACTCGTGAAACACAAAAATATAAGATTATACCTGCTGTAATTATATCTAAATTTAAAGTGTCATTCTTTCCATATAATACTATCTCTTCATGGAACTCTATGACTAATGAAACTAGTCAAACATGTATTGTAATACGAAAGATTGTTATAATCATAAGCAGCATGTATATAGACTACTACAAAATTATGTTTGTATATAATGTAATTACTTTTATACATATCCTATATGGGGATGCAATCTTTTAATAATAATAATAATAATAATAATAATAATAATAATAATAATAATAATTATTGATCTAAGGAGTTTAAATGATTAATTTAAATTTAAATGAGTTCAGTCTCCTTTTAATGGGGAAAATCGTAAAATTAATTAAAACCAAAAAATTAATAAAAAATAAAGTCACCAATATTTCTCGGTGCAATTCCATCCGAAGCTCCCTTATACATGATATTTACGTGAGTTCAAGTTCTTCGATGGTTTTAATTGTGCTTTCTTCGATTGTTTACTAATACAGTATTTTTGAAAGTTCAAGCTGTTATCAAATAAACTTATTCACCAATATGCATCTCAAATTTACAAGCAATAGCACATACAAAAATTAAAATTTCTAAAAATTTCATTCCCTTGGTGCCCACGCTTTTATTTTTTTTCATGTTACACATAAGTAATTAAAAAACACCATTTTCTGACCCCAAAAATTATTTTCTACTTTCTAGTACATTTTAATAAAAGCGTATTATTAAAAAGTTTTTTTGTACTTTATTTATTCTAAATTTCTATCTCATATTCACTAAGGTTTCTCTCGTTACCTCCCTTTTTTTACCTTCTGCTGCCCAATCCCCTAAACCCCTCTTCCTTAAGCTTTGGATGAACTCCAGGGTTTTATCTTTAATATCACATAAAAATGCCCTATATCGAAAGTCTAGACGTTTCCCCACTATACACAATAAGCTCACATTCCTCTCTTTTTCCAACTATCTTCGTAAAGCTATCAAAGAAGCAAAATCTTTATATTTCGCTCGTTTCTTTAACAGAGTTGGTGACAACAAACTAAAATGGAAAGCTATCAACAATTTAGTTCATGGAGCTCCAAAAAAAGACCACCCCTTTCTCGGACCCTTCTACTCTTGAGTCTTCCCACTTAACGTCTTTCCTATAAACGTCATTACCTTCACCCCGCGGCTGACGAGAAATACAGCCACGCTTCACCCTCCCTATTCGTCCTCACGCTTCGCTCTGTCCATTGTCTCCACCCGCTACACTTCACGCCTTCTTTATTCTCCCTTCCTCCCCCGACGAAGTATTATCTTCCATACGTCAACTAAAATCTTCCAGTTATCCCGATCCTCTGGGTATCCGATCGAGTATAAGTATCGCGGGTTCCTCTGATTTTGTGATTCCTCTTACTTTACTTTTTAATATCTTACTCTCCCAAGGCACATTCCCATCATGTCTCCGGACCGCTAGAATTATCCCGATATATAAAAAAGGTGTTACGTCTAATTTTTCCAACTATCGCCCCATCTCAATTCTTCCTTCATTTTCTAAAGTTTTTGTAAGCCTTTTCTACTCTCGTCTTTCTTTTTATATTTTCTCGAATATTCTTCTTTCCTCTTCGCAGCATGGCTTTGTGACAAAACGCAGTACAAACTACAGAGTGCTATGAACTAACAGAGTATATAATTTTTAATAAGACCAGTAACAATTTCGTCGTATCCCTATTCCTTGACTACTCCAAGGCATTCGATTCAATCCCCCATAAGATCTTTTTATTTAAGTTTTCCCACTTTTTTAATATCCGCGGACCTCCGCTGGACTGGCTCACTAGTTTTTAACATTTCATCAGGTACAATTATTATGAATGTTGACGTCCCCCAAGGCTCAACTTATCCCCTCTTCTTTTTAACTTATTTATCAATGATCTGTCGCATTTTCTGTCCCATCTGTCTCTAATTCTTTATGCCGACGATACCACTTTATCATTAGCAGACTCATCACTTCTGTCTATCGAACACAAGTTTAATACTGCGCTCCATAAACTATACATTTGGAACTGTACTAACCATCTGCAGCTGAACTTTGATAAAACCACCTATGTCATCTTTTTTCAACGAAACAAAAAGTTAGATATACCTGATTTCACGCTTAACTATAACTCTCAAACTATCGCTCCTTCAAAATTTTTTAAATATCTGGGTATTCATCTTTCATATAATTTATCCTGGGACGCTGTAGCCTCTACACTCAATTATCGTCTAGGTCTTTTTTCTTTAATTTATTTCATAACAGCGTAAAGAGAAGTTGATACTGGTGTCCGGCTCAAAAATAAAAATTTGGTGAAAACCCCTGATCGTTTTGTTTATTTTTGAGAGCAACTGAAATTCAGCTCATTCAATCGGCAATATCTTTCTTGAGGCTTTATACAAGAGTAGGTGTATATATTTGGCTAATAAATTATGCAAAATACACCTTGATAACTCTTGCGAATGAGCAGTTAAACATTATGTAGTAAAAATGATCATATTTCATTAAATAGTAAATTTTTTAATATTCTGATTGCAGGGAGTTTGTTTCTACTGTAGTTTGTCAACTTTCCTGAAAATGGCATTGCGTTGTGTTGAAAACCCTACATGTTATAAACAAAATAACTTTACGAAAACATTTCGATTTGTTTAAAGAAGCCTTTATATCTCCATGAGTATAGGATATATTCTCATACAAATGGACACAGAGCAGTAAAAGAAGCCTCTTAATCATATGCTACAGCTACAACGCATTTCAAGCATTATTTTTTACACGGTGATCCCAGACATTATTTTCTTTGGTTAATTTTGTTGCTAGTCCCTATTTGCCTTCTGGGCAAAACCTTCGCTGAAGTACTGGGTGGTTATTATTAAACTTCCCCTATAAAAAACATCCTACAGTGCAAACGAGAAATTTTGAAAAAAAAATTGAAATTTCGAAAAAAAAATTTAGTTCCAAAATGTCCACCTGAGGGCGCCTTTTCGGGAAAAACATGAAATTCTACACAATAAACGACCAAGACGGAATGCAGAAACAATATTAACAATCCAGAACAAGAATTATGAATAATAAAATGCAACAATGTTGTGCCGCAACTACGGCAAAGACGGGTCCTTACATCGACCATTTTCATGCAGGATGGTGCGCCCCCACGTATCCATGGGTCCCTGAAGGCGCCATTGCTCCAACACTTCACAGAGGAATGCGTTATTAGTCGCTCCTTTCCTAGTCCATGGCCACCACGTTCGCCGGATCTAACTCCGTGCGATTTCTGGTTAAAGAGTCTGGTGTATCGTGGAGGTGTTGCGACGTTGAATGACTTAAAGAACTCCATAACGCTTCATGTGAGATGCCTCACAAAATGATCAGTTACGAACTGCTGTTGAACACACTGTCCATTGATTTGAAATTTTGCAGGAGAATGAGGGTGGTCATCTGGAGCTCCTTTCCCTATATCGTTCTGGACACGATTGACAACTGCTCCTCTTGTGCTAATCTGTTCTTTTTTCTGCAAACTGAACTGTTTTTGTTTCTCCCTTACCTTTACTTAATGTGCTTCGATGACAAGGTGATCAGAAACTAGTCAATAAATGTTAATATTGTTTCTGTATTCCGTTTTGGTCGTTTATTGTGTTAATTTTCATGTTTTTCCCGAAAAGGCGCCCTCGGTGGACATTTTAGAACTAAATTTTTTTTTCGAAATTCCGTGAGCGCATCTCATGTATAGCCCATAATACAAAATTTCGTTGCATTCCTTTCACCCGTTTTTGCGCTGTAGCGTTGCCGTTTATAGGGGAAGTTTCATTATAACCACCTGGTATATGAAGTGTAACATGCACTTTAAACCCCTGAAGTTTCAGGATAATTCATCAAATATTTTTTTAAATATTCGGAAAAAAGTCTAAAATCGAAATGGCCTGGCTAATTTTGGATAGATCGTGTATTCTAGATGTCTGCAAAATAAGAAAATGCGAAATTTTGTTTGTTTTTTAAAAATCGCGAAAATGAAAAATTTGGCCACAAATAGCTGTACAAAGACGCCATTGTTAAAGCGGTCTGTGTATATTAATGCGCTTAATGGAACTTCTTTCTTCCACTCCTCAAAAATAACAAAGCCTACAAGATTAACAGGCTCTATATCTTGCATGCTTTTGCAATAACCACGAATCCACTTCACATGAGATCAATGGAAGTAGACAGCAGACGACAATTGAATGGATTCTCAAGTTTCTAAACAAACTTAGTTTTTAAAAATAGATTATTACAATTAGCTAATTTCCAAACAGTAAAAAAATTTGTATAGTAATTAATAACCATTTCCTTAATTTGTTATTTCATTTTATTAATTAATTCGGTAATTCTCGTAAATTTTCCGTAACGAGGCTGGTTTCATGTGAAACATCGAGTGTTGGTAAGGGAGTATGTATCTTGTTGCTTTATAATCTATACAGGGTGTTTTTGAATCGAGTACAGATTTTTTGGGAGATGATAGAAGAGTTCCTTAGAAGTATTTTTTGTCATATGAACATGGGGTCCCCGCAGCTCCGTTTACTTACAATACTGCATTGAACAATCAAATGACACCGGGACGCAGTGTGCGTTGGTAGGCCTAGATT
>JAHWFO010039010.1:0-33400 GCA_023313115.1 Rhysida immarginata
AAGAATCTGACAAGCCCGATGAAACCACTCTCAAAGACTAGCAAATTTAACAATCAAACTCCATAGATCATTTGCTTTGACTGTTAGTTATCGTATAGGCTGTAAAGAATACATAAGAATTCTTTTTATTGTTACAGTGGCGAACTGTATAATGTCTCAGCTACCTCAGAATTGCGAGTTGCTAGGCGTAAGCAGCAAGGGGGTTATAGGAACGGCTATTTCCAGTGACTGTCGCTTAGAAATTCAAAATCTTCCTGGCTTCACTTGTCTTCTTTTGCCCGAAATGCCGGGTGTGGATATTTATCCTTTTACTTCTCAAGATTTTCGACATATCCCTGACGTGTATAATTGTCCGTTGTTGAAGGATGATGAACTTGTAAGAGTCACCAGGATTCCTCGTAACACAGAAGTGAAATCCCTTGTTTTCTTTTGTAAAGAAGATGAAAAGGCTGAAGCTGAAATACGTTTGATTGTAAGATCATTATCAGAAAAGCAAAAAAATCTAGTATTTAATGTCGGATTTGTAGATGCCCTTGTTGCTTCAAGCAATTTGTCATTAGACAATATTGTTGCTCTCGGACTTGCCTTTTGCGGCGAAAATGTTCAAGCAGCATCTGTAACGTTGAATATTCACGATTACGATAGTTCTTACAGTAATTTGTTGCTGCTGAAAAATCGTTTCCTTCCGGAGAAAAAAAGTTTTGCTTTTATATTTGCCTGTGTCGATGAAGGACCTGAAGAACATGAGTTAAAGTCGACTGGGGCTGAAATGTTTCATGAAGTTTTCCCAAAAATTCCAATCGTTGGCATCTTTGTGAATGACGTATTTGGATTACGTCAGTTCTCGACTTCTAAAAATTTACCGGAGGAAAAAAATAAAAATATTAGTCTTGAAGCATTGTCCAATAGAACCTGGTTAACTGTAATAGTTTTAATATCTATTGCCATTTAAGAAAATATAAACCCAATTCGGTTCACATTGTTCCTTAGGCTTTCTTTAATTTTTAAAATTTTTAATATAGCACCCTCGAATTGACGTTTTGTATTTTCTTTTCTGTCCTTAGCAACATTGATTTTCTTTGTGAAAAATTTAGAAAAAAATAAAGTTGTTTCAATATTTTAAGTATCGTACAATTCATAGTTCGTTTACATTTCATGCCTATCTGGATTCACCTATACAAACTTTTTAGCACAACTAAGAATAGTTCATTTAAAGCATATGATGGATTTTATAAGACTTATGGATTCGAAAAGCAAAACGTCTCTTCGACTTTTTATAAAAAAATTGAGATAGTGTATAGCCCTTCACTAGCTATGCAGTCAGGTTGTGATTATACTCTTTAGGTCGGAACTTGACGTCAAGCCTCCTCCAGAAGTTTCAGCTCACCAATTCGCATCTAGAATTAGCTGAACTCTGCTTTCAATCTTATCTCATCTCTGCCGTTCTATACACAAAAACCACCATTTTTTTTAGTTAAATATGTGTAATGGAACCCAAGATTTCTTTTATTTTCAGCTTATGAACACATCAAAGTAGAATTGAGAAAGAACTTTACTCTGATCACATTTTCCAAGAGAAAGGTATCAAACTTCTGTCAGATCACTATCAGCTACAACCCAGTAATATACAGGGTCTTTATAATTAAAGTTCCATTTTGACATGGCCATAAAAAAAACTACGGGACCAAAAGCTATAATACTTGGTAATATTATACAAGAGGGCATGGGAAGTTCAAACCCACGAAAAAAAAATTTAGTTCAAAATGGAATGGCGCTCTATGCAAACTTCGTATACGAAATTAGACACGAAGACACATTCAACATGCTTTCAGTAAATGGTGGAGGCCACATTCAACATGTAACTAATTTTAGTAACGATTAAAGACTTGTTAACCTGTGTCTTCGTGTCTAATTTTGTATACGAATATTGCATAGAGCGCCATTCCATGCTGGTGGTGACCTTTTGAACTAATTTTTTTTTTTGGTGGGTATGAACTTCTCATGCCCTCTTGTAAAATATTACCAAGTATTATAGCTTTTGGCCAGTAGTTTTTTTTTATGGCCATGTCAAAATGGAACTTGAATTATAAAGACCCTGTACACTGACTGAGCAAAACTCATGGGATAGTCACCTAATATCTGGTCAGGCTCCCTCTAACCCTGTGGAGCGCAGCGATGCGGCATGGAAGTGAGTCTGCAAATCCTTGATAGACTTCCGAAGGCAGATATGACGCCACACAGTCTGCAGAGCAGTAGCCAATTGCGGTCTGTTCGTGGGTGGAGGATCCAGCGCACGGAGCCTGAGTTCAGTGGCATTCCAGGTATGCTCGATAGGGTTCATATCAGGGTTTCGGGGTGGCCAGTCCAGTTGTTGGACCTCCCCTGTATGCTGTTCGAACTATTCTCGGGCGACATTGGAGCGATGTGGCAGCGCATTGTCGTCTTGGAAGACGGCAAGTTCGTCAGGGTGTTGGAAGGCCAAACACGAGTGCAGATGGTCTTCGAGCAGTTGACGATATCGCAGACCATTCAACGTGTTTTCTAGAAGAACAAGGGGGCCCGTTCCATACGTGGAAAACGCTCCCCAGACCATGACTGATACCCCACCGTCCTGGACCACGCCCTCTTGGCAAGCCGAGTCCATCGCCTCATGAGCCTACTCCACACAACCTCCTCCCGTCGACTGGGACAGTTGATACCGTGACTCGTCCGACCATAAGACAGTGTTACGCTGCTATTGCAGTGTTCATCCGATGTGATTGGGGGCAAATGTACTCCGGAGTGTCCGATAACGCGGGGTTAACAGTGCCACCCGCGTAGAACGACGGCTTCATAGCCGAGGGCACGCATGTTCCTATGGATTGTCCACTGAGAGACGTTTCTAGCTCGGCCGACGTTGAATTGGTCCGTGATTTGTCGCACTGTGGCCCTCCTGTCTCTGTTGACCATTCGTCCCAAGTGTCGCTGGTCACGGTCATCGAGGGTGTCTGTCGTGGACTGTTTCGCTTGCCTCCAGCCATTCTCGGTACACCCTAGACACGGTTGAACGTGTTAAGCCGAATTCATGCACGAGCGCCGAAATCGGACTTCCCATGCATCGGACACACCATACCTTGCTCGAATGCCGTCAACTCACGACGACGTTGCATTTCGCATGAATCACACACACAGCCACTTCCCACAAGGTTTCACCCACAACTCCAGGGGTCGCGGAACATACGTGGTGCCCGATCGCGAATCAGCGACCAGCTATCACATGAGTTCTGCTCAGTCAGTGTATGATAACGCCGATGATATCAATGGCAGGCATTTTACATTATTAATGAAAATAAGAAAGAAAATTCCACAGCCTGGACTCGAACCTGGAACCTTCAGCTATCTACATGTCCTTTGGGCTGATTAGAGCAGTTATCCTGTTCGCAGGTTGGGACTACCTTTCCTGACAGCGTAATATTCAATAAAGAATAACTCAAGAATGGTCGATGAGGGTTTTATCCTATGGGACATCTCAGCATTGCTTCCATGTTCACGATGGCGCGATTGGTTAGCGCATCAGCACGGTGAGCTGAATGTTCCAAGTTTGAATACAGGCTGTGAAATTTTCTTTCCTATTTTCATTAATAGTTTAAACATCTGAGGTGTGGGGTAGGATAAACCCCTCATCGACTATTCTTGAGTTATTCTTTATTTTACATTCACCATGCGCATAAAGTTTTTGTATACCACTTTTGTCACTAGGAGCTCTGTCGTTGCTTTATCCATGGAGCAATTAACCATGCTTAATTGCTCCATGGCTTTAGCTTCAAAATGGCTTCACCGCAGATAAAAGCTCAATGTTGTATAGCTTGCAGAAACGAAATCTCCGATGCGTGTGCAGCGAATGTTTAGGACACGTTATGGAAAATAAAAAAAAAACATCTGATGTGAAGTTATTTAAGTCAAGGATGACACACTTTTTAGCAACGGGATCTGTGTGCTTAAGGATAAAAGCAGTGGCAGGCCATCGGTTTCTGAAGAGACTGTTGAGACGATTCAAATTTCGTTCACTAGGTCACCCCAGAAATCAATTATACAAGCTTCGTGCGAACTTCAAGTACCAAGGAGTACAGTGCACAAAGTGGTAAGCAAACTTCTAAAATGGTATGCGTGCAAATTGTTCAGGCATTACAGCTAGATGATCGTCCAAGACGTGACCAATTCTAGCGGATTGGCTGAGGATATTGATTTCTTGCATCGTGTCTGTTTTTCCGATGAGGAGTAGTTAACAGGCACAAGGTGAGAATCCTGGGAATCAGAAAACCCACATGTCACAAGAGAACTCATTAGAGACTGTCCGAAAATCAATGTATTGTATGGACTTATGCATGATCGGGTGTCTTCTTCTTTCTTGAATGGAAATGTGTACCTAGTCAATCCAGTATGTTATTCCTCAGCTATAGAAAAGTAACAGTCTGTCATCTTTCAGCAAGCTCCTCTTCACTGGGCTCTTCAAATTCGCATGCATCATAATAAATATTCTCAAATCAGTGGATTAGCAGATTCTATGGCCCCCGAACTCAACGGGGATTACCCTATTATATTTCTTTCTTTGTAGGTACGTATGTTAAAGATGTTGTTAGAGACGTTCAAAGTAATATATCCATATAAGATATTGCCGTTTCCATTGGAGCATTGCATTTCAAATTCAATGCAGGGCGCTTGGCATTCAAGTCACCCGCCATAATAACTGGAAAACAAGTATTTGCTGTTACAGGTTTGTCGCAGTTGGGTTTTTTTCTTGTTGTATGTTTTGACTGGTTGTACAAATGTCAAACAAGTCAGGAACCGAAATGCCCAGGACCGATAGGATTTTAAGGCATTCGAGAATAAAAAGGAAAGTATTTGATTTCTAAAGAAGTCTTTGGTTCTTAAAATTAGATGAGGTTGCTAAGAAAGCCTCTGGGTGCTAAGCAAGGCCCACTTCTAAGGGAAATGCATAGTTTAAACAGATTAAAACTATCTGAAAAGTTTAATACAGAAAGTAGCAATTCTCTATAGATTAAAACATATAAGAATCCTTTAACGTGCAAGCATTCCAATTTAATGAAATAGGCGTTAATTGTTGAAGTGTTCTGTATAAGGGTGAATTGCTTCATAAACAATTGCTAATGCTTTTCTACGTAACCATGCACTATTGAAGCTACTAGCTATTGTTAAAAATTGCAGAACACAAGTTAACTCTTGATAATAAAAGGCGTTAAGTAATTGCATGCCATATCTTAACACTGAAAGTTTCCAATAGAGAATTGTTTCAACTATAAGTTTCCAATATATTTAAAAAACGCATCATGGAGCCAATTTCGACTATCATTAATCTTACGTTACATTCACTGATGGCACGTCATTCCAAGTCGTTTGATTTATTACATGCCATATATTAGCATTAAAAGTTCAAATGAACCATAATGGTTCCACTAAATCCAGGTTCCTTTGAACCAATTTCAACTATCATTAATTTTACGATATATTCATTCATTACAGAACATTCCAAGTTGTTTGATATATTACATGCCATATCTTAGCATTGAAAGTTCCAATGAATCCTAATGGGTCCTCTAAACCAACTGACTTGGAACCAATTTCGACTATCAGTTAGGATATATTCTTTCACTATACATCATTCCAAGTTGTTTGATATATTACATGATATATCTTGGCATTGAAAGTTCCAATGAACCAAAATGGTTCCACTAAACCAGCTTTTCTTGAACCAATTTCGACTATCATTAATTTTACGGTATATTCATGCATGACATCATTCCAAGTCGTTTGATATGTTACATGCCATATTTTAGCATAGAAAGTTCCAATGAACAATAATGGTTCCACTAAACCAGCTGTCCTTGGACCAGTTTCGACTATCATTAATTTTAGGATATATTTATTCATTACACATCATTCTAAGTTGTTTGTTATATTACATGCCATATTTTAGCATTGAAAGTTCTAATGAGCCATAATGGTTCCACTAAATCCAGGTTCCTTTGAACCAATTTCGACTATCATTCATTTTACGTGATATTCATGCATGACACATCATTCCAAGTGTTTGATATATTACTTGCCAAATCTGAGCTTTGAAAGTTTCCCCTGAACCATACTGGTTCCATGAAACCACATACCATTGAATCTATTTTGACTATCATTAATTTTACGTTAATATTCAAGCATGACATGTTACTTCAAGCTGTTTGAGATAATACATGCCATATCATAGCATTGAAAGTTTCCAGTGGACCATAATTGTACCACTAAACCGCATACCCTTGAACCAGTTCTGACATATTGACGATCAAGTGTCTTCACTTAATTCACAAGCCTTTTCTCTGCTTTAGCTATAGAATCTTAAAGGGAGAACAACATTTGGCAATGCACAGGACATTTATACATGGAATTGTATAGTGAAAAACTGGTCCCCTATATTATTTTTGACCTTTTGAACCGGAAGTAGTTCACCGATTTTTTCCACCAACGAACTCAGTCTTCCGATTTCCCTAAGTTGTCGAATTGCGAAAACGGAAGTCGAAAATTCGGAAACGTTCGAAAGCTAGAGCACCAACAGACAGACAGACGGACGGACGGACGGACGCACATTGTGAAAACATAAGTACCTATCGGTCCTAATAAATAGAAATTAGACTGGTTTTTTTTTTCATATGGAACATTTCACATACTGTGAAACTTCTTAAAACAAACTTTTTAATCGGTTTTAGACACATTGCAGGATTTGAAGATCATTGATGACTTCGCTTCTATTCCCTTCACGTTGCAGTGTTTTTATCTTCCTCAATTTTTACTCATTGCAAGCTAAATTATGCCTCCTGCTGCAGTACTTAGTACTTTGAGGAGTTTTGCATTTTTTTTTTTCATTCATCATTAGAAGATTATCTTTTAACCATCATGCAAGGATGAATAATTCGCTTGGTCATACACTATGTGATCAAAGGTTTAGGGATACCTTTCATAATACATGGAATGTGTGCCAAATGTTGCATGGCAATGACATGTAAATTATTTAAATAGAAAAGTTGCATTCTTGGTCTATAATCCAATATAATAAAAACGTTATTCTGTCCGTCATCATTGAGTTTCCCTCACTTCTGACCAAACCATAAGGGTTATCGTGATGAAACAAACATGCTCTGTAGTTCGATGATAGACAATTAAAATCCATTTAAGTTCAAAGAAAATTGACTTCAGGTTTGGTCAAAATATACGATTTTATGCCAAATTCTTCACATTTTTTCAATTTAAAAGGAGGTTTTTTTTAAGATATCTGGAGAAAATAAACAGTGAATTGTAGCTTTTAATTAGTTCTATTCAACGAGGTATAAATGGTATCAATCATATATTTTAGAATCAAAACTTATAATCGTCGATGAAGTAACAATGTTAACAAAACACAGATTGAGATGCATCGATAATTTCTTGAGAGATGGAGTTCAAAACGATCCGACTGAACGAGACAAGCCATTTGGAAATAAGGTGATAGTCATTGGAGGGGATTTTCGACAATGCTTACCGGTAGTTCCAAGAGGAACAGCAACAGAAGTTATTGAAGATTGCATCAAATCATCAAATTTATGGCAACATTTTACAAACCATTCCTAAGCATAGAGAGAATTGGAGCCAGAAACTGTGGACAAAGACTAACAAAGACTCAAGGAAACTACTAATCCACTTTTGTTGTGGATTAGTAGTTTCCTTGAGTCCTTGTTATTCCTAAGCAGATCAAGATGCTTTCAATGAGTAGCTTGTTAAAATTGGTTCTGGAAATTTTTCAAGAATTGAAAATTTTGATCGTGATTTAATTGAAATTCCAAATGAAATTATTGTCTCACCGGAGACTGATATAATTTCTACAATTTTTGGAGATGATGTACAATCACTCTCATCTAATGATTTATCAAATCGAGTAATCTTAAGCTCAACAAATATTGCTGCCTCACAATGAACAACGAAATTATAGATCAAATGGAAAGAAGAAAATTTATATTCAAAAGTAATGACACAGTTGTAGCAGATCCAAATGATCAAATATCTAATCAAGTTACGATAGAAATGCTGAATTCATTGACTCCATCAGGAATTCGCCCACATATCCTTCACATTCAAATAGGTCAATGGTATTATTATTATTTGTATTCGTTAAGTCGTACTTACGAATTAATTATTCACCATGCCATTTACTAATTATGAATCCTACTTAGATAATTATTGATAAACCCTTAGAATTATTGATATAGCCCATCTCTCTGAGCTTCTAGATTCTCTACCCCCTCTCCCCCCTTAAGGCACACGAGTTCGTTCGCTCCCTCCCACTTTACATCAACCCCCTTCCCAGTCTCTCATCTGCTCATCTGCGTGACTTCGGATCTTATATTTTTCCAAACTCCTACCCTCTGCTCTCCATCCTCATCTCCTCTTCAGCCGGCCACCTACTATAACACTCCCCCCCTCCCCCGTCCACTTCTCGCCACAGCCCCTTCTACCCAGGCGCCTTTCTGGTCTTTTTACTGTCCCAAGTTAAGTAAACATCGATTTTGTTCCTTGTTTTCGTCAGGTTTCAGACGTAAGCTCTCCCTTTTTCCATCTTTGTTTCTTGCTTCTCTTAACTTAGTTCCTTATTCTGTTTCCTTAATATTTCTTCTTAGGTTTTTACTCCCCCCCCAAGCTTCTTCCTTTGGTTTTAAATTTTTCTTCTACTGGTGTATACTGTGTTTAATGTTTTTCCTTTTTGTTCTCCCATTTTTTTTTCCTTAGATTTATCTCTAATTCTTATCTGCTTTTCCTATTCAATTTTTAGCTTATATTGTTTTCTTTTTATTAATTTCTCTTTTTTTTCTTATTTATTCTACCCATTCACTTGTACTAATTAATTCACTTATTAGTTCTTTTATTATTATTATTATTATTATTATTATTATTATTATTATTATTATTATTATCTTTTAATCTCATTTTCCTTATTTTATTTTTAGCTTATTTATTCTTATTTCAATTTTTATTTTTTATTTTAAATTTTTCTAATTTTATTTTGCTCTTATTTTAGCTTATCATATACTGAATCTCCCCCCCCCCCCTCCTTCTTTTCACCTACTTTTTCCTCTGTAATATTTCGCTGCACTCCCAGCATCCAAGTACTAACCTTGCCCAGCACCCTTGGATATCCAAAAGACAACTTCTACGAATTGCGCACTTGGACACATTCCTTCTATAACGATTGTGAATTATCTCTATTGTACAAAACCAAGGGAGTCTTACATATCACAAGTGGTTGACCAGTGAGAAGTCAAATGCATCGTTTATAAATATAAAAATTATCACAAGTTGGATAGACTCATATCACGGATTTTACTTTATCGGTGCTTACATTGTGCTGTTCTAATCGATTTGGATTCCTTTCTCCTTGTGGTAACATCCAACCTTTAACTACTCAATAGAATTTAATTACATCTCTATTCATACTTCTTACATCATGTCGTTGATCCCTGACCCCACTACTTGTACGATCTGTATGAAAAAGGTGTTGGACTCAGATAAGGGATTACAATGCCAAAAAAGCTGTAACAGACGTTTTCATATTGCCTGCGTGAAAGTCCCAGAAGTTGACTATCAAAAATTAACATCTGATAACCGTAGAAAATGGCATTGTAATAGAGTTGACTGTTTTAATGTTGCCAACCATCCACTGAACAAGCTTATTTCTAACCTTGATGATGTCTTATCTAAATTAAAGAATCTTACCGATGTTCCGTCCAATCTCACCTTGATTAATAATCAGTTGAAAGAGGTCAACGAAAAATTAACCAACTTCGAGACTCGTATCGCTGATGCTGAGAACAGGCTCGATGAGTTGGAGAACAATATCAAAACATTATTAGAGCGTGATTCTGTAGCTGTTTCACCCGAAACCATTATCGAAGAGATCGCTGATAGATCACATAGAGGAAAGAACATCATACCATGTCTACCAGAAAACAAAAGCTCCTCCACTGGAACCAGAATAAAATATGACAACGACCTCATTTCTACGCTCTTAAACGCTGTTTGTCCCGCGCCCTCTTTAAATCACATCGACTAGGTCGAACTTCAACCTACAAGGCAAGACCCCTTAAGGTTACGTTCAAAGATCATGATGTTGTAATAGACTTCTTCAAACATTATAATGAGTCTGCCGTAAGAGAACTTGACCCTAAGTTCTCATCAGTTAGTATCTCCCGGGGATAGAACAATTCGCGAACGCCAGCATATTCAGAACCTTCGAGAGGAGATTAAAAAAAGAAATGATTCAGGGGAGCGTGACCTTATAATAAAATATATCAACAATGTCCCGAAGATAGTAAAGAAGGACTCAAAAAACGTCAACAGATCAACAGCCTTCTAATATATTATCAAAACGTTAATGGACTTCGCACTAAGTTAAGTGCACTTAGGAAGGCTGTTGCTACCTGTGTATACGATGTATTAATTTTAACTGAGACCAACTTGAACACTGATATCAAAAACTCTAAACTTGGGCTCAGCGGTTTCAACATTTTCCGGAAAGGGCCGATCTCGGGATTCAAGCATCAAGTCTAGCGGCGGCGGTGTCCTTCTTGCGACGAAATCTCAGCTGAAGGTTCAAGTAGTCAATTCACCAACTCACTGCAGTGAATCCATCTTCTTATCTCTTAAAGCTGGTAGATCTCCTCCTATTCTCGTTGCAGGAATATATATTCCACCCCAGCAACCAGCACAGGTCTATGCCAGTCTTTGCAATGGACTAGACGAAATATTGTCTACAAATTCCACTTTTCACCAGATAGTTTTGGTTGGAGACTTCAACCTCCCGGAAATAAAGTGGACTGAGACATGGCTGATTCCTACCAACGGAAGCAGAAGAACTTTACTCTTAACCAGCGCGGAGTACTTCTTGATCTTTACTTTACTTCTGACCACAACAGTGCAGTTATCCCTGCATCTGATCCATTTCTGCCTGAAGAAGATGCCCATTCCGCTCTTTCCTCTGAGATTCCTATTTCTGATTATAAGCCTAAAGTCACGTCAACCGTCCCAGACTTAGAAGATGCAATATTACGGACATCCAACAAAATTTTCATTATGCTTTGGGGCCAGTTCAGTTTCATTTCACCAACATCAATGAAGCATTTGATAGTTTTGCGTTGTAGCATACACCTACGAAGAAAATCGGACAGTCGACCTTCCCCTCCTGGTTCTCTGGATATCTGAAGCAGCTGGTCTTCATGAAAAAGGCAGCACATAAGAATTACAAGTTATCGGGCAGCAAAGCCGATCATTCATAATGAGTTCAAGCGGTTACGCTCCATCTGCAAGGAGGTGACCTCTCAGTGTTATTCTTCTTACATCACTCACATTAATTCCACAATCCCTTTAAACTTCAGGTCATTCTGGAGCTTTGCGAGGGAAATGGGTAGTGCCTCAAAATAGTTTCACATTCAATGGTCGATCTGAAACGTCTCCTGCAGGCGTTTGTAACCTCTTCGCCGAGTTTTTCTCTTCAGTCTACCAATGTGCAAAGTCTGATGTTCCTTTATATTTGTTCAATAAACAAATCACAGTACCTTCTTGTTTTGTAACTGTGGAGGAGGTTGAAGCTAAGTTGGGCTTCACTGGATGCTTATAAGGGAACTGGGCCTGATTTGATTCTCCCCATTGTTCTGAAATCTAGTTGCAAGTTGATTGCCCCCCAACTGACTGTTTTTTTCAATAGATTATTGGAAGAAGGCATCTTTCCGGATTCATTAAAGTCTAGCTACGTGGTGCCCATTCCTAAATGTTCAGATTCATCAGATGTCTCTAACTATAGACCAATAGCAATTCAATCTGCATTCGGAAAGGTATTCGAATCCTTGGTGCTTGACTGTATTAATTTTTCCGCAAAGTGTCTGTTTGCCCAAGAACAACACGGGTTTACTTCTGGAAGATCCACTGCCACAAATCTTGTGGTATACGAAAATTACATCTTGTCTGCGTTCTCTAAGGGTTTACAAGTTGATAGTATATACGTGGACTTTTCTAAAGCTTTTGATTCCATCAGTCATGAACACCTCTTAGCCAAGTTAAAATCATATGGATTTGGTGGCAGTCTCCTTAAGTGGTTTCGATCATATTTAAGCAACCGTAGTCTCGTTGTCAAGTTTAACGGGGCTACTTCAAACCCGTTTTAATGCATTCAGGGTCCCTTTCTGTTCAATGTGTTTATTAATGACATTGTTAGTAGCATCGATGTCCGTTGCCTATTGTTTGCTGATGACATCAAGATTTTTAGCACGGTATCCAAAATCTCAGATTGTACCAAGATCCAAAACTGTCTAGAGAAGGTCGTAGAATGGTGTTCTAAGAATTCAATGAAGCTAAACGCCGGGAAATGTGCAGTTGTAACTTTCTTCCGCTCTGCTAGTCCCATAACTGCAGATTACTACATAGGAAATACTTTGCTGCCACGAAAGACTGCCATACGCGATCTTGGAGTAATCTTGTCTTCTAACCTAAGCCCCGATTCTCACATCAACGATATTTGCCGCAAAGCCTCCAGAACACTCGGTTTTATTATTAGAACTTCCAGACATGGAGTCAGTCTGGACGTCCTAAGAATATTGTTTGTGGCACTAGTCAGACCTATTCTCGAATACTGCAGTGTAGCCTGGGCTCCCCATCAGATTGGACATTCTCAACGGCTCCAGAAAATTCAGGATCGACTTATACGCATTGCAGGAATTAAACTTGGGTTCGAATATGCTTCGGTGCCCATTGACTCCGTTGCGGATTTCCTGAGACTTATTCCCCTGATCAAAAGAAGACAACTCCATGACGCGATCTTCCTAAAAAAGATTCTTAATGGCAACATCGACTGTTCTGACCTTTTGAGTTGCTGCCAGCTCAGAGTACCTTCACGTACACGCTCCCTTGAACGGTTTTATCGACAGGTGCTCACTACCAACTACGAAACGAATAGCCCTATTCCTCGTCTTCATAGGGTGGGAAATATTGTTTCCCCTCATCACGATTTCTTTTTCGATTCCATAGAACATCTGAAGAGAACTTTTTTACAACTTTAGGCTGCATTGCTAATTTTAGGTTCACATTACTTGTATACTGATTCTTACTATATTTTCAATAATTTTACATTTCTTTCATTATGAATGTCTGCTACTTTTCCTTTATGTAAAAATGGTGTAATCCGTAAATAAATAAATAAATAAATAAATAAATAAATAAATAAATAAAAAAGACAAAGAAATAGAGTGGGTCTGCAGACATTCCTATTCTATTTTTGAAGGTCTTTAAGAATCGGAAGTCAGAATTTCAAAAATTCAAAATTTTTTAGTACACAAGTAAACTTTTGGGGGCAGCAGTCCATGGAGACAAAGTCTATGCTTGTGTATTGCAAAATATTGGATTTTTGAAATTCTAACTTGAGGTTCTTAAAGACCATTAAAAAGTGGAATAGAAATGTCTGTAAGACTCGCTCTATATCTCGTTGTCTTCATCGATAAAAATGGGTTCAAAACTTTAAAAGTTTCACACTTTCAGGGCCTCTATCTCCTAAAAGGTTGGATCAATTGAAAAAATACCAAGAATAAAACATTTCTCAAATATTGTGTACAATCTGAATATACCATTAAAAATAGGGGTTTCTATTTAAGATTTCAAAGTTACCCCCCTCCCGCCAGCCCCCCTCACAAGGAGGGGGGGGGTAATTTTTTAATAATGAATTTCCCCCGCGAAATAATTCACTTTTGATTTTGGACATTTTTTCGTACAATGCTTAGTTTCCAAGATATTCAGTTGCCTCACCCTGTATATTTTGTAATTTTGTTAATTTATAATCTTTATAATACGTATGTTCGTTAATTCAAATATGTCAAATAACGTTATGTAACCAGTTATGGATTGTTACTGAATTGTAAGCCCACCAATCAGATTTCAGTTTGCCACGACTAGTGTGTATTCTACACTGATGGTGGGCACACCTATGTAACCAGGTGCTGTTGCTTCTGCCAATTTGTAGTCGTTCATAGTTCCTGATGACGAGATGATACTCAAAACGCGTTGAACACGTAATAAACGCTACCATATTGCTATTTCTAAACCGCTTTTATGATCATTATTTAAATAGTATCACACACCTACAGACATATATTTGCTTCGTATTATTAAGACATGGGTCGTTCAAAAGAGCTCAGCGACTTCCAACGTGGAACCATCATAGGATGCCACTTGTGCAACAAGTCAGTCCGTGAGATTTCCACTATTCTACAAATACCCCGTACAACTATAGGCAATCTGATTGCGAAGTAGAAGACCCAGGGAGCAACAACAGTTGCAGACCTAAGAAATAAACAGGCAGAGATAAAGTGTGACCCGGAGCAATCAAAGGTCTTCTGCTGAAGTGATTGCTACACAGTTCAGAAATTCTGCTTCCTGTGTTGCAGCACAATCACCATTCGTCGGGAACTCCATTCTTTGGAATTCCACGGTCGTGCTGCTGCTCACAAGCCCTTCATCACTGACAACAATTCCAGGCGACGTTTGGAGAGGTGTAAAACTCGCAGATACTGGAGCATGGAATAGTAGAAGCGTGTCCTATGAAGTGATGAATCGCGGTACACACTCTGGCATTCAGATAGACGAAGTTGGATTTGGCGGATGCCTGAAGAACGTTTCCTACCTGAGTGTGTGTTGCCCACTGTCAAATTTGGAGGAGGTGGCATCATGGTATAGGCCTCATTTTCATTGTTCGGACTGGGCCAGCTTGTTTCTGCTAAAAGAACGATGAATGCTGTTGTTTATCGAGACTTCTTGGACAACTGCGCACGGCCAATATTGTGGGAACAGTTCGGGGATGGGCATTTTCTGTATCAAAACGACAATGCTCCTTGCCATAAAGCAAAATCTGTACACGACTGGTTTCAAGAAAACTGGGAGAAATGGATTGGCATGCCCAGAGCCCCGATCTCCATCCCAGTGATTACCTGGGAACTAACCAGTGTTTTGAAGCACGAATGGAGGGAAATTCCAGCTTCTGGCTACCAAAAGCTGGTGGAAAGTCCCCTCGGAGGGTGGAGGCTGTCATTAGAGCGAAATGGGGTGCCACCGCTTACTAATTCCTGTATCTAAAGCTTGCAACATAGAAATGCTAAACTTTTGATCATATAGTGTATGTAAGAAGCATTATTTCTATCTTATCACATATTGTTATATCAATTTTATTCAACGATGTTTCCTCAAAAATTTAATTTGCCTCTATAACTTAAATTTGCCTGTTCTACAATTTCTAATAAAATAAATTGTAACATTATACGGTTTTGAAATCTTTGAGGAGGAGGGGGTCGAACGCAGCCTTACGTAATTTTCGAGGAAGGGGGGGGAAGACATGCGTTACAATGGGGAAGGGGGAGTTAAAAATGAGCCAATTTTTTGTTATGTAATTTATGGACGACCCTTACGTAATATACAGGGTATACGCAAATGATTGCCCCGGTTTCATGATTTTATTACAGGTGTATTACTTAACATATCATCACGAAACTTTACAAGTGCAAGAGCTTTAGTGACTCTTTTTGCCATGTTGCAGGTGCTCGATAATGTGCCCCTTTAGTGATTCTACAGATATAAAATCTGTACTCAATGAAGCAAATCTCTGTCAATTTGAGCAAAAGATCGGTGATACGAGCCAGGTAATGGCAGATCAGCTGGTAACAACAGCAGAAACACTAAGTCCATCAAATACCCCCATACAAACAAGTCACAAGGGGTTAAGTCAAGTGAGCGTGGAGGTCTTCTTGATCATCATTTCCGAAATGACCGCTCCATCAGTTTTGCAGTTGTAGCCCTCTAGCGGCCGCAAACGGAACCATAGACCTGCCGGACATTTTTCAAAAAAAAAAAAAAAAAACAACAAAAAAAAAAAAAAACACAGGGCGAGTTGCTCTATGTATTTGCAAAGTTTCGTGATGATATGTTAAATAATACACCTACAATAAAATCATGAAACCGGGGCAAGCATTTGTGTACACCCTCTCGTATACAGGGTTTTCAGATAAAGTGCAACAATGAAATATCTGGAAAAATACACATCGGATCGAAAAAACGAAAACCACGTGTTTAATATTTTTCAAAAAGCTATCTATCCAATGATACCAAACTCGGCCCCCACCCCCAGCCCTTGAGGGTGAGGGAGGCGTAACTTTGAAATCTTAAATAGGAACTCATATTTAAAATGGTATTTTCAGATTGTACACAACATTTATTTTTGGTGTTTTTTCAATTGATCCTACCGTTTAGGAGATACAGGCACTTAAAGTGTGTCAACTTTTTTAATTAGCAGAGTTATAACACAATTGTGCACAGAGAGGGAAAGGACGGGAGACGAAAATTGTAAAGCAAATCTTTTAATTTACAATAAAATTAGAGATATACAATTCTTACCTTGAATTAAAATTCATTGTTTTTGAATTAATCTCTATACTTGGAACAAAAAATAATTTTAACAAGGTCGCAAAATTAAAGTCCATTCGTCTTCTTTCCTTGTGACATCAATCGAGTGGGTTGCTGCGACGATGTGCAAGGTTGGAAGAAAGCCAACGTGAACCGGGGGTTCCTGAAACTGGAAGATCCTGGCCGATGTGGGTATTTTGCGACTTGGCGAAGTATGGGTAATCGTAGGTACCGTAGCACGGGGAGCACGGCGACCTCGAAAGGTTGGGCTTCTCGGGGAGATGAACTATAAATGTAGCAAAAAGAAATTATCAGCATTAGCAAGTCAATATTACTGGCCTCTAACACAATCATTAGAAAACTGTAAGTGCTTAATATTAGGAGCAAACTTGGAATACCGAGCGCGGTAGACCGACAAGGGCCCTGTCGAAACTACCGGCTGCGTACGATGCAAGCGGCGAGCGCCGTCGTCTCTGGTGCTCCTCCGAGAGCGAACGAATATGGCTGGATGCGGACGAGGAAAGGAATCGCTCCTTCGCTCCTCTCGCTGCTGTGAAAGCTGATCTGCATGTATCCACACTCCCGTCTTTGTTTTAGCTGGGGCGACCCGTATCCTTTTGACCTCCTTCGTCTTCCGCGTAGACGAGCCTTCCAATGCAGGGGTCAAGTAACCTGACGGCTCCGCCGACAAAAGCTGGGACGATAACTCTGACGTCGATGCGACGATCTCTTCATACGAGTTGAACGTCCGGCGGACGGAATCCAAGCCTTCCCCTATGGTGGCTGAAGACAGACCTGACGAGATATGTGAAAATAATTCATCCAATTTTAACGCATTAATTGTTACTCCATTCGAAATGTCATTAAAGTTCGAATTGGTATTAATGTAAAAAGTTCTACTGGCCTTGGTGGGTGACAACTGCTGCTTGTCGAACTGCTGGCCGACACGGGACGAGCTTCGAGGTGTTCCCTTAACGTTGAAACAGGGGCGAGGCGGCTTCAGTGTAATTAAGTCTTCCACCCGTGCGGCTTGGGGGTCTGAATCACGAAATGCACGTCGATCCAACAACTCAATTCGAGGAGTCCGACTTTCAAAAATCGTGGGCGTATCTCTAGGCTTAGATACGGTTCCATTAATCATTAAGGAATAACAGTCTTTAACGTAAGGAATTTCACTTTCCTTACCGAGACCGGACGGACTCTTAGCAGCATTTCCCCGAGGTGACGAGAGCGAACATGAAGTCATCTTCTGACCATGATGAGATCTAGAAACTGCCTTAATCGTTCCTATTCGTTCCTCCTCTTTATTGCAAACTCTCCTTGACTTGATTTGCATATCTCCTGTTCTGACGAATCTGGCGGCTCGCTTGTTGCTCGCTCTTACGACTCGTCCATTGCCGACGGCGGGGTCCGGTTGATTGGCGTCTCGAAAAATATTTTTATTTCTTTTTTCCTTTATTGTCGCCTCCTTCGATCTTTCCCAAGATCGACGGAAAGGAGGTGACATAAAGTGTGGATCTTTAAAGTTTTGAACCCAATTTTATTGATAAAGACAAAGAGATAGAGAGTGTGTCTTAGAGATATTCCTATTCTACGTATTTCTCCCCATATTTCACTGTTACACTTTATTTGAAACGCCCTATATACGAGGTGCGTTCAAGTTCTAAGGTCTCCAAATTTTTTTCTGACAAAATACCTAACCCAGAAAGTTGTAACTACTGTTACTTCTCGACGTAATCACCGTGAAGTCGAACACATTTTTCACAACGGCGGCGCCATGATTCCATGGCTGCTGAGAACTCTTCTTTAGGGGTATGTTTTGCCCACTGGTAAATCGCTGAAGCAACGGCAGCTCGGTTGGGAAACTAGCGGCCACGAGGAGTGTCCTTCATGATTGGAAAAAGCCAGAAATCGCTAGGAGCGAGGTCTGGTGAGTATGGAGCATGGGAAACCACCTCAAAGTTGTTACTTTGAAGAAACTGCTGAGTTAGGAGTGCCCGATGAGCAGGGGCGTTGTCTTGATGAAAAAGCACCCGTCCAGTCTTGTTTGGTCGTTTCTCATGCAATGCTGGAAGGAATTTTGTTCTCAAAACTTTTTTGTATGCATTAGCTGTAACAGTTGGACCCTTTGGAACACAATGCGTGAGGATTACGCCTTCGCTGTCCCAAAACATGGCCACCATAACTTTCTCAGCAGAGGCTGTGACTCGAAATTTTTTCGGTGGCGGTGAATCAGTGTGTTTCCATTGTGAGGACTGGCGTTTCGTTTCGGGGTTAAAATATGGAATCCACGTCTCATCCATCGTCACAACCGATGAAAAGAAAGCACCATTTATTGCTGCATCACGTGTCTGCTGAGAAATTGCCACCCGCGCAGACTTGTGTTCGTTGGCCAGCATTCGTGGGACCCACCTGGAAGAAACTTTCCGCATTTTCAGCTCATCATGCAAAATGGACTTCGTAGACCCCACGGAAACGCCAAGTTTAGAGGCAATATCACGCACACCTAAGCTTAACAATTTGTTCCACACGAGCTAGTTCGTGGTCGAGGCTGCTTCGGTTCATTCTCACGTGATTCTTGACCTTCTTTAAACTTTCGCACCCATGAACGCACATTTTTAACATTCATAACGCCTTCATCGCATATCTCACTCTATTGGCGATGAATTTCGATGGGTGTTTCATCCCGCAAGTGCAGAAAACGAATTATTACACGTTGATCTTGTAAACTAAACTTCGCCATTTTAAGTATTGAAACAGCGTTCGCGGCACCGCGCACGGTATTCACACCGTTCACGGTATAGTGCTGCCATCTATGTTAGTAAAGACGAAATATTTCCCGCAAAATTTTAAAAGCATCCGGATCTTTCTACTTACTCTCACTGCAGAGAAAAAAATTTGGAGACCTTATAACTTGAACGCATCTCGTACAAGGTGTTCAAAAAGTCTGTTATCAGTCTCAATAACTAATGGGAATTTCCAGATTTCGAAAAAATTATCTCCTATCAAATCAGGTCTGAGCTTTAACAATGATCTTAATTTTGACCTTCACATTTAATTTCAAGATCAAATTTGATGCATAATGAAAACTGTAAGAGATAGAAAAAAAAGTCAATTGGAAAGTTGTACAGCAGCGTAAAATTAGTTTAAATCGTTTATCCGATTGGATTTTGCAACAATGGTTAACTAATAAAAAATAATTTTATGATGACAATTCTCAATTATAATACTAATAAGGTATTTCATTTGATTTTAGGTTAAGCAGCATTGATCCTGATCAGTGTTTGAATGGTAACATTCAAAAAATGGCAGAGTACGCTCAAAATGAAATGGTTGACATGGTATTTTGTTATGGTGCAAGTCAATAAGATGTTGTACTTGCAACCCAAATGTACGCTGAAAGATATCCAAATCGCCGCCATCCTTCAAAACAAGACTTTGGAAAAATTATTGCACGTTTTCATAACATAGGTAGTGTTCAACAACATGCAAGACAGGGACGAACAAAAACAGCCACAAATGGGGACACTGCCACAGTGATTCTTGCTGCAGTTGCTGCTAATCTAAATACCAGCATACGTTCTATTGCTGATGATATTGGTTGCATTGTAGGATCATAAATTTCATCCATTTCATCTGCACTGTCATCAAAGCCTTAATGCACGTGACTATGAAATACGTTCAGCGTGCTGTAACTGGTTTCTTTTTCAAATTGATGATGATCCACAATTCAGATGAGTCACAATTTCCACGTAATGGTATTGTTAATAAACATAACCTCCATGACTGGGCCAATGAAAATCCTCATTGTTAAGACAAACTGCTCACCAAACATTTGTCTTCCATTTGACTTGGTGAGCAGTTAGTCTTAACCAGTGGTCCAGTGTTTTACGATGTACGAGATCTTATTTTAAACAATGTTGTGCAAGAGTTTATTGAAGAGATGCCATTAAGAGAACGTTGTGAAATTTCCACATTTTTCAATGGCAGCACGTGAATGTTTAACACTTGATTTCCAAATATATGGATCGGAAGAGGTGGACCAGTCATATGGCCACCCCGCTCACCAGACATAACACCTTGGACTTCTTCTTATGGGGCCATGTAAAAAATACAGTTTATGAAACACCACCGGTAAGTTTAGCTGAACTTCAGCAGAGAATTACAATTTCGTATGCAGCAGCAACAACGACTACAATAATGACAGCTGTGCATCAATCCATCAAACATCGTGCAGATATCTGACGGTCAACATATTGAATATGACATCTTTTTCTTCTTTTAAATCTTTCCTTATCTCTTTTAGGAGATGACCTATAAATTGATGAGGTGTTAAGTTATATTAGTGAGAGACAAACATCTGACAGGCTTTAGTTGTTGGGAAGAGACATCTAGGGAGAAGTCTAATTTTGGATAGAAAGTCTTTGATGGATGATAGAATGAATCGAATTTGCGTTTTGAAGGCCGGGTTGATAAGTAGGATGGTGTGAAGGCAGAACAAGATGTTTCTTTTAACGAATAGTCGGGTCAGGAATTGTCTTTGAATGGTATAGAGGCGGCATACAAACAGAATATGCTCTAGAGATTCGATATCCCCGCAGGAGCAATTGGGATGTTGAGCAATTAAGCATGTTGAGTCGAAACAAGAACGATTTCACAGGTAAATGTTCAGATCAAAGCCTTGTGATTAGGGATATGTCTTGTTTAGATAGTTCGTAGGGAGTGGAAGGACCTTTTCGAACTGCGTTATCATGGTTTTAAACTTTATTGCTGGGTTTTCGTTGGTCCAAACTTCTCTCCATCTAGTAGTTTGTAGTTTATCTATTTCGGGAAGTAGGCTTTTCATTGCATGTGGGAATGCGATTACAGGACCGCAAGTTCGGCCAAAGCTAGCCAGTTGATCAGCTTTTAGATTACCAGATATTGTGGAATGCCCTGGACACCAGAGTAACTTAATAGTGATGTCTTTGTTATGAAGAGCGATTATGGCATTGGGATCTGAGATACTGACGTCCAGTTCGCTCTAGATCAGTATTTCCCAAACTGGGGTACTCAGGTCTTTGTGAAAGGGATTCGCGAGTCGAAAAAGTTTGGGAACCACTGCTCTAAATAGAGATTTGAGTAACGATGTTAAGACAGATTTGGAATCTGATATGATGAGGTGTTTCGTTGGTTGTGGAAAATCTGAATTAATGTGGTGGACGGCTTTAAAAATGGCCCATGCTTCCACTGTGAAGGATGAATAAGTTTGATTCATTCTATAGTAGAGTGCTATTTGTCTTGACCATATTCCAATGCCTAACACCTTTGTTTTGGGGTCAAGGGAAGCGTCAGTATACCAATTCCTGTATGAGGCGTATGGCCTATGAACTTTAATGTTAAACAATGTAGAATAATTTGGGGGCTGGTTTTCTTAGATATTTCGAGGATGTCTACACTCTGGAACCAGTCTTTCGTTTGGTTTGGTGTGTTTGGTATTAACGTCCTTTTCAACTGCTATGGTCATTTCAGGACGGCGTTATAGGGGCCGCAAATTTTGCCTCGCAAGGGTTCTTTAACGTGCAGCCGGCAAACTACTACACGGGACCAGCGACTTTACTTCCCTTCCAAAGGAAGTGCATGATCTCAGGATTTCCCCCTGAAAAATCCTCGTCGTCCTCAGCCGGGATCGAACCCGCGTAGTCGGGCATCAGAGGCGATCATGCAACCACTAAGCCACCGAGGCCGATCCAGTCTTTCGTAAAGAGGGAGCCGGGAAAGGAATAATTGAGTAACATTGGAGTAGCAGTTGTTGTGTATCGAATTTGATCAGATTGTCTTGGGCAAGTTGTCTAATTAATTTTGTTTGATTTAAAGATTTGCTCAACTAAATCGTACATTGGTAGGTGTTGAAATTGAGTGTTTTGTAGCTGTGCTAGTCTGAAAATGAATTTGACAAAGGTCGCATCCCATCTGAACCCTGTGGGGGGAAGGGGGGGGGGCAGTTGCTGCAAGAGTATAGTATTATCTGTTGGAGTGCTTTTTAGGGCTGATAGGCAACGTCTAAGGATTGAGTGCTCTATTGTCCGAATTGATGATAGGCTTGAGGCTAAGACCAAAAGTAGAAAGGTAGCATATGGGTTGGATAAGTTTTGTATGAGTGCTGTGAAGAGGGCCTGCGATATCCTTGAGTTTGGGCCCTAGCTATATTTAGAGATGCAGGTGAAAACCCCCCCAGTATTTAATTAGTTTAGTACGGATCTTTTGCAGAAGGGGAGACCAAGTTATAGGAGAATTGACTATGTTGGAGTCGGGCCGGAATTTTCTCGTCCTACATAGAAAGGTTGATCTGAACCTTTGTTCGTTTCTTATAGAATGTGATAACGTTTACTTTCGTAATTGCCTATTGCTATTATCTGTCGCTTTACATTCCTATTGTCACAAAATTATGTTTGATTAGGTAACCGTTGTTGCAAAATGAAATCGGATAAATGATCTAGGCTAATTTTAGGGTGCTGTACAACGATATGAAATGAGTAGATCGCTTATTTGGCCGCCATCTTTGGGGCAATTTGAAGGCGGCGAAAAGTGGAACTAATCTCTAGGCGCCATTACTATGGTTGGCAGAACTTCGATCAGTGTTGCAAGTTGGGGGATTTTCCCCCAAATTTGGGGGATTATTTTTCAATTGGGGGATATTAGGGGGATTTTATTTTCTGGGGGATATTTGGGGGAAATTTTATTTACCATTTATTTAAAATAGAAAATGTGTAGTTACGTCTGAGACATTGGAAACATTCTCTTCACGACAATCTCAGAAGTAATTAAGCGTGATTGGTTACAAGAAGTCATATGATTCGCATTTCGTCACGGATGATATGTCTCTAACCAATCATCTTTGATCTTTTACTTTTGATTGAGGTTCGGTTCGTTCTCCTTATGACTGGACGCAGTAGTAGTAGTTAGTTGTTGTAGTCGTATTACGACTTGTGTGTGTTAAACATGCCTCCGAAGCAGCTATCCAACGCAAAATACAAGCATAAATATGTAAAATCTTGGGAAACAAATCCACAGTTGAAAGGTAATTTTTTTTATTCCGTATAACTTTTAGCATTGTCTGCACGTCCATTCATTAAACCTATACTGAGCACGTGCTTTCTTTTAAGACTGGATCGCGCTTGATCCAACTGGGGACATAAACAATGCATATTGCCACCTGGCAGTTGCGCCAATCACTTCGTGACGTCATCATTAGGATTAAAATGAGGATTAACATCACTGCAAAAACTTCTGTTTGAATCTCTATACGCGTAAAATTGCCAAATTAATTTTATTACTTTGGGGAATTTTTTTGGGGGGGCTCCAAATACTTTGTAATTTCGGTTTTGGGGGAAATTTGGGGGAATTTGTGAAAATAACTTGGCAACACTTATTTTCAGAAGCATTAAAGAAGTGACAATCCCAAAACAATTTTTTATCACAAACTAATGACATTGCAGCATTAGTCAATTTCAGCATTAAATTTTTATCATGTTTAAGGTGCATACCACATGTGGTTCTAAAAACCTTTTCTGCAATTTTGCATAACATAATAACATCAAGCGATGGTTTTATTAGCCCTCCCTTCTATTTAATATCAATTAGGATTGATTTTGAGGTAGTTTTACCCATGTTCAATAGTTCAATGCAGTCATTGCATTTTAACTTGGGTACAAAAGAATGAATGACCCAACCAGCAATATATTCCAGAACATTGTCACAATAGGTTGTCAAGGGTTCATACTCTTTTACATAGCAGTGATCAAATGACAAAAAAAATATTAGTATCAGAATTCTCAAGTTTAGGGCAATTGTTTTGTGTTGGAAAATCTATTTGGGCATTTTCTGTTTCTGTTTCCTCACAATTTCCAAATTTGGAGGGATCAATTCTTGCTAACAGTGTTTTCCTATATGCATACTTGAACTGGAGTGGACTTGGATTATTAAGATTTCCTCCCCTGTTTCTGATACAGCAGAAAAAAAGCTCTAGGTGGTCCTGACTTAACTTTCTTGTTAATAAGAATTTCAAGGGAGCATTTTCACTCCACAAAAATTCTTTACAAAGACCCTTTAAGCTTGTTAGATTTATAATGAAGCCTAGGATTCCGATTTTTCTTTGTGTTTCAAATAGGTATTTACCCGAAGAATTTTTAAGTGTTTTCAGATAAGCTATTGCATTGTCAATCTTGCAACAAGTCATTTCCATGTTTCTTGTACTGATCGGTTGTTTTGTTCCTTTGGCATATAGGTGGCATGAATTCAACAGATCAAAAACCATATTGAAGATTTCAATAAATTCAACAGTTGCATCTACATCACTAAAGCCATCAATTCCAACATCTTTGCGGAATTTAAGAGCAGAAGAAACAGAGCCACTTATTGTTTGACATGCCAATTTTACTTTCATTTTTTGGGATTGCCAATTTAAATGTCTTTCAGATAGCTTATTTGCAGCATGAAACCTTCTTTTTCCTGTAATTGATGTAACATATCAATATATTCCCATTTGATATATCCTTTCTCACTTAATAATATTTTTTTTTCTCCCAGCAGATTGCGAATTAATTTTATCATGTGTGCTGCATCCAAAAAGCAATAAACATTTATTTTTGTTAGATGGGTTCTCTATACATGATTCAAATTTATCATCCATGACATTAAGATGTACTCCCAGGGATTTGAACATTGAAATGTTATTTGATGACCGTCACATGTAATAGAAATGCATTTTGCACCTACACTTTCTATTTTTCTCAAATATTGTATCACTAGATTAGCACAGATAGAGCCAGATATTCCATTAATAAGTGAGTAACCTAAAGGGAGCTTCCACATTCCGTTAATTGCTGTCACCATGAACACTAATGCTCCAGTTGCTACAGGAACTTCATCATTCTCAATGATGCCGTGCCCAAGATCACAGTAACCAATAACAGATTTTCTGTGAAGCCTGGATCACAATCTACATTGGAAGCCCATCTACAAATGGAACTGGGATGTGGAAGCTTTACATGCCGTCTAAGGAAGTTGTAAACTTTACTCGAATAAAATTGTAATGTTATTGCAAAACGTTTAAATTCATCTGAATATTCTTTCCCAATCTTTCCTTGCAGTACCCTCTTCAAAACGTCACTAAAAGAATTCTCAATAATTGAAAAAACAGATGAGCCCAATCTTGTTTTTAAACCATTAATTATCTGCTGAAGAGAGTTAATCTTTTTTTTTTTTTTTACAAAATGCTACCTTCTTTTTTTCACACTTTAACTATTTTTTATCCTTTTTTATGCATGTTTTTAAATATCTGATTCGCTTTCTGGGACTGTATGTTAAATATGTATGATCATGTGAATATGTATGTTGAATACGGAGCAGTACCCAGTTCGCGGGCTGGGACTATCTTTCCTACTGGCGTATAATCGTTAAAGATTAATAAATGAAAGGTCAAGAGGATTTTTTCACGCCAAACCTCAGATCTTGATATTATTGATGAAAAATAGGAAAGAAAATTCCACAGCCTGGGATCGAACTAGGAACCTTCTGCTCACCGTGCAGATGTGCCAACCAATTGCGCCACCGTAGGCTTTTTTTCCTGTTTTTCATCAATAATATCAACATCTGAGGTTTGGCGTGAAAAAATCCTCTTAAGACCTTTCATTTTATTAATATTATAAATTTTTTAACTATTTTTATTTTATTTTTTATTTTTATTTTTTTTTGTACTTATTTAGATTTTTTTGAATTGCTTTTCTTTTTGTGTTGTCCTTTGTTGTTTCATAGTTTTTTGGGTTTTTTTTTGGTTTTTTTTTTGATTTGGCTCTTATTGTTGACTTATTTTCCTTTTTTTTTTATTTTTTCTTTTTAGTGGCTCAGGATCTTCCACCCCCACTTCCGGCTGCTGTGACCATCATACAGCAGTCGTTAATCCAGGTTAGTCCAGGGACCCAACTCGTCGGCCTCAGGCCATACAGGCCCTGGATGGATGTATTGGATTACAATACATAATAAAAATAAAAAAAATAAAATAAATAATTAAAAATTTAACTTTCTTTTTTCCTTTCTTCTTTATTTAAATTTTTTGGACTTATGCCTGTTGGGGGCAACACTGGGCTTTACCGTCTGGTTACTCCCTGTTGTTGTTACAATTATTATTATTAAAAAAATTATTATTGTTGTTGATATTGTTTCTGGTTTAATGTCGACTAATTATACTATTTTTGTACATTGATCTGTAAAAAGTTGTGAAAGATGGCCCTAGACAGGCCTCCAAGCCTTTTGGGCACTTTTTAACCCTGAATTTAAAAGTATTCTTTTTTTTTAACAAAAAACTCTTGAATTTATATTATTTGAATTTTATACAATATTCATTATTACTAATTTATTGTACTTTGTAAATAACTGTAATTATTATCTATCTATCTATCTATCTATCTATCTATCTATCTATCTATCTATCATTTTTTATACAAATCTACAGTTTTATTCCGATCTTGATAAAATTTCGCATACATGACCTTCAAAGCATGAGGAAGGTCACTGTCTACCTCAGATTTCGAAAAAATAATAATTATTGATAAAAAATCGATATTCATGGTTATGGCAGGGCATATTAATGAGAAATATCTCCTGACCAACAATGCAAGGCAAAGTTTGTGCAACAATAGGTATTAACAATGTTATCAACACGCAATTCACAAACACTCTGCACGGACCAACCAATATATATCTCATGACCAACAATGCAAATAAAAGTTCGTGCAACAATAGGTATCAACAATGGTGTCAACACGCAAGGATCAACAATATATGTCTCATGACCAACAATGCAAGGCAAAGTTTGTGCAACAATAGGCCCGTCGTGTTCGCATCAACAATGGTCTCAATGCGCAATTCGCCAATAACAATGAGCACAAAATTATTCAAAGAATTATAACAATGAACATAAAATGATGATGCAATGACAGAACATTCATTTCCAAGAATTATAACAATGAACATAAAATGATAATGCAATGATAGAAAGTTCTTTTCAAAGAATTATAGCAATGAACATAAAATGATGATGCAATGACAGAACATTCGTTTCCAAGAATTATTAACAATGAACAGGAAATGGATATAATAGACGATATAGATAGGGCAGTCTCTCTCGATGAGGCAAAGGAGGTACACGTGTCTTCCTTCAGCTCCCTAACAAGCGTTCAGACGATTGGGAAAAGTGTGTGTGTTCCTTTGTGCATGTGTGTGTGTTTACCTACAAGCGTAATTATCCTGGGCAACGCCGGGTCCTCTGCTAGTAAATAAATAAATAAAATAATGCAACCCTCACATTTTTGGCTCATTAGCAACGGAAAGTGATAGAGAAATTGAAAAAAAAAACTTAATTAATGTAATGTATCTTACCGTGTATAATAATGTACTGCTATGTTAAATGATAGTTTACTCCAAAAAAAAAACCAATATAGAATACATGGATTCGTCAGACTGGTTTAATGGGGCGGGCCCCCCAACATTCTTATGCGACCTCCGACCTCCCCCAAATTTAGATGCTTTTTAATGTCAAAATTGTTCGCATTGTACCCGAATAAATACGGTATATAATTTCATAAATATGCATAAACAATCATTCTGTATCATTGAAACGACAGTAACATATTTGGATGTATATATAATCAATCAATCACTACATGAAAGACCAGGATTTTTACATGAGAAAAACATTCTAAGACGCAGAAAATAAAAATACACCTGTGAAAGGTCAGTGGTAAACCTTTAATATATCTTTTATTGCAATTTAAAGCTGAATAAGAAATCGGCATTGAATTTGGGTGTGTTTATCTACGCAAAATTACACACGTAAACATCGACGGAAGCCATTTTTTGCCAACCAAAGCAATGGCCGCCAGGCCTTCAAATGGGGACACGTTGGTGGCGCTGTAAGCAGCTCATGAGCAATCTACTCATTTCATATCGTTGGTGCACCACAACTTTCCAATTGAACCTTTTTCCTTTTCTATTTCTTACGGTTTTCATCATACATTAAATTTGAGCTTGGAATTAAATTAAATTGAGATATTGAGGATGGTAACAGCTTTTTGAACAAACAAATAAACAAACAAACTTCTTCTTCTGATACTAGAGGGCGAAACCATACGTTACGCATTTTCTATTCTTCATTTTACCAAGAGATGTCGCCACTCCGTCGGAATATTTACTAAAGCGAAGGCTGACAGAGTAAGCTGTTGCCATTAACATTAAGGGACATACGGTAAGTTTCTTACATTATTCGAATAGCATTCGTGAGTAGAATTGAAATAACAAACATATTTTCTCTTACAGAGTAGAAATCCGCCCAAATGTCTTGTGACAGCGCACTAGAAACTCCAAACATGTCACGTGCGGATGCAGCTGATCATCTCCTTCACCGAATCGGCCAGGTTCCCATCATTGTGGAAAGAGTCTTTCGTCATCTGCCGATGAGAGATCTGAATAATTGCTCGAAAGTTTGCAAAATGTGGAATAAGATATGCCGAGTGGTCAAGAAGAACCGAAGCCAACTTTCGTGGATGTTTTGGATCAGTCTCTCGATGGGCATTTCGAAGAAGGGGCCTGTGGTCGAGATCGTCACCCACATTTCCAGCGTCCTTCGACAGATTTTTAGTCACCCGAAACGGGCAATCCTTTTTGCGACCAATGCTTTTTTCGACGACCAGGCCATGTTCATGAAGTCGAACAGCGATTCCGATACGCCCAGTAAGAATGCTACTCTATTTCCACGTGTAGGTTTGCTTACTAGTACTGGAAGTCAAATATTTACTTCTTGATGCCTGAATCACTGAAAAGTAGACAGACCCTTGACTTCATTTTAAAATAATGATGAATCATTTAACTTAATACAGTAAAAAAAAAAAAAAAAAAAAAAACTGCTAGCAAAAATAATAGGTATCCGCACAATCGTGCGATGACTGATTCCGCAAACTGAATTGTCACGATTCCTGTAAACAGCCGGGGGAAAACCAAGTGCCCCCTGTAACCAAAAAGGTTGTTGTATATATCAGTAATTTGCCCCCGGAGGGGGACGTCATAGATAGAACGCCTAAGGCGTTCGAGTAATAGAAAACAATGACCAGCGAGACCTGCTGGGCCAAGAGTGGGACTTGCATTTCCGATTGTGCGGATAATGAAGATTAACCTAATAGTAAACTTGATTTTTACAAGTTATTTTTTAAATGAGAAAAAAATTGGAATTATAAGATCGGTCATCAAAGCATCTTGCTTGTAAGTTAAAGAAAAACAGTAGGGCCTCAACATTCGCGGGGGTTACGTTCCCGAAAACTGCTGCGAATGTTGAATCACGAATGTCGTGGTTAAGAACTTAAGTAAATTGCGGGGTTCAGGGGAACCAAGCCCAGAAGCATTATTAGAAAATTTACAAGAATTCTTTCACACATAACCCCACAGAGTACAGTATGTATTCTTTTTTTCCAGATGAGGTTTTATTAAAGTGTAAGGTTAAATACATAGTGAAAAAAGGGGTTATAAAAAATAAAATTACATGTAAATGAAATTTTAAACGTAGGGACAGGTGTAGTATAGTTGGTTGTTTTCTGTTTTTCAACTGCTGTTTTTTCTTTTTCGCTGTTGAATCGCAGTGCTACGTCAACCAAGAAAACCAAATTATGTAAGCTGATTATTTACGTAACAAATGGTTTAATGCGTGTTCAGCAGACATTTCATTCCTTTAATGCTGTTGTAGTGTCTAAGTACAAATGGGGATGCTGATGGCTCAACATCATCATCATTAGTATCTTCTGAACTAAAAGTAAAATCGAAACTAAAACTAACCATGGCATACGTATTTTTTCCCGAGAGAAAACAACCGTGAATGTTTAAAACTCCGTCGCGAATGTCAAAACAAGTACCTAAAGGAATCAACCGTGAATGCTGAAGCCACGAATGTCGAGGCCCTACTGTATTTCATTGGGCCTCCATTTGCCTCAAGAACCACTTATATTCTTTCGGGCATCAACGATACCAATAGGTCACACTCCTCTACAGCTGCTTAACTTCAACTTCACGTTGGTGTTTTTTTTTTTTTTTCCCCCCAGTTCCTCGGTGTTTCTTGCAGGGTCCTTCACGTAATCTTTTCTTAATGATATTCCACAGGTTTTGGATTGGGTTTGAGTCTAGTGAATTTGCTGGTCACGATAGAACACTGAGATTTTGTTGAAGTTCAAGCCATTGTGCAGTTCTTGCAGTGTCGGAAGGAACCGAATCGTGTTGGAAGATGGTGGTGTTATCTCCGAAGCGATTCTCTAGTGATGGAAGAAGGAAGTGTTGTAGGGGTGAGAATTCTTGGTATGCCTTGGCATTGGGTAAGAATTCTTGAAGTGAGTCCCTCAAAAACAAACATCTCTTGAGATTTAAAACTTTTATTATAATTTGGTAACTTAATGGAGTATTAAAATTCCCAAAATATTTTTGAAAATTTTCCATTTGTTAAAAAGATATAAACGAATACATTTTTTGGTACCTTTTGTTTTTTGGTAATTTGAAATTTTAAAGATAACAACAAGTAAAAATTATAGATTTCAAAACAAAACATAAAAGAAGGAGAAATTTTTTTTTTTTTGTAATATTTTTTAATGTTCTCGATCGATTTCAACATTTTTGAAAAAACACATTGAATCGGTATTTATTTATGATTTAGAATTTGAAAAAATATTTTGGTGATATTTGTTTTTAAGTGAATGCCATCATTTTTTGTCAAGCTATTCAATTTTGCCACTGGGCTGCTAAGCAATTAATGCTCCGTTCACACTGGGCCAGCAAGGTGGCAAATCGTCTTTTTCTGCCTCCCCTTCCTGCCTCCTCTGCTGCCCACGCGAGTTGTTCTCACTGGACCAGCACGAGAGAAGCGGCAAGGGAGGAGAAATATAATGGTCACGTCGTTTCGATCTAAGTTATTGCAGTAAAACTTTGGACAAACTTCAAGGCTCATAGAAATTTGTTGTATCCAAAATTTGCTATATCTGAGACAATTCGGAATTTGTTATATCACTGTTGAAAGGCCAACTGGCACAGTTAGGAATTCCAAATTGTTTCGTTTATTTTTTTACATCATCAGAGTTCGTTATAAAGAAGTTCAACTGTAATTATATGTCACTGAGAAAGCATAATTAAAACATAACAAAACAGAGTATACAGATAATACTCTAGTTTTATTTGTATTTGTCCAGTGTGCATATTTTTCTCGTATTTATTAAAAGTCATCAAGGCAATTTTTAAATTTGATTGTTGCCACCATCGATCGGCAATATTTCCAATCGAAGCGATCGAAAACCAAGTTTGTGATCACATTTCTTTTTAAAACTTGCTAATTTCCAACTGAATTATCTAAATAAAATTTAAACAAACATATCTATTTAACGATGTAAAAAGCTAAAGGACAATAGCAATTTATAATTTCACATTAACAAAATAAAAGTGCATTCTCTTTGTTCTATTTCACTATAAAATTGTGATCCGCCGTCATTCTTTTGATCACGTGCTCCAGTAGTCGAACGTGATTGGACGAGCCATACCTCGTTGAGAGCGGCAACAGGCAAAAGTTGAACAAATTTCAACTTTGCCGCCTAGCTTATTTGCTGGCCACGGCACTTGACTTGACCTATTTCTAGTTGGCCTTGAGTATAGTGCGCATGCGCCAATGGATGCCGATTTGCCGGCCCAGTGTGAACCGAGCATTACTTTTCATCCTTATGCAATTTATTACAAAAAAATAAAAATTTTGCAATAGTATCAGAAAACTTACAAAGTGATTCTGTGGCAGTAAATTTATTCAATTGCAAATTAGTTGATAATTTGAAAAATAATTTCGGCTTACAAAATGTTAAGAAAATTGTTTATTTTTCCGACGGTGTTGGTTCTCAGTACAAAAACAAGTCAATTTCATTAATTTACTTTAGCATAAAGATCATGATGTAGATATAAGCAGACTGGAACTTTTTCTCAACTTTGCATGGTAAGGGGCTTGCAGTGGCCTCGGAGGACTGCCAAAAGACATGCCAATTACTTCATCAACAGACCTATTCCAGTGTGTATCTAGGCTGGAATAGAAGGGCACGGCACCCTGCACTTTTTTGTTGCATTTATTTAAACTAACCATTATAATGTGCACTTATGTGTCCGACTTGCCCTACTTTCTGACCAAATGTGCCCTAATTATTGTTCACATCCCTGCCCTGCCATTTTGCTAGATGCAACCCTGTATACGAATGGGCAAAATCATTTTTTAAAAATATAGACTTCGAATTTTATACCGAGAACCAGCACCTTCAAAGGTATAAAAGGCCGGCCAGCTGGCCGAGAGGGCTAGGGCGTAGACTTTCTAGTTCTCGGGTCCACCTGGTCGTGGGTTCGAATCCCACCATGGGCATGGATGTTTGTATTTGTTCCGTGCTGCGTACAGATGTAACTTGTGTAAAAGGCACAAAATGACCTTAGTAGTCGACGCCAAAAATTCTAATAAACCAACCAACCAAAAGTATAAAATATTTTGTTAACATTTTGTAAGCCGAAATTATTTTTTAACTAATCAACTAATTTGCAATTGAATAAATTTACTCCCACGGAATCATGTTGTAAGTTTTCCGATACTAATACGAAATTTTAATTTTTTTATTTCATTATCTTTGTTGTAATAAATAGCATAAGGATGAAGAGTTACTTGCTTAGCAGCCCAGTGGTACGATTGAATAGCTTGACAAAAAATAATGGCGTTCACGTAAAAACAAAGATCACCAAAATATTTTTTCAAATTCTAATTCGTAAAGAAATGCAGATTCAATGTGTTTTTTTCAAAATTGTTGAAATAGATTGA
>JAHWFO010039014.1:3253-41083 GCA_023313115.1 Rhysida immarginata
GTTCATAGGACTTCTTGTGTTTACCTAGACCTCTATAATACCCCCTTTAATTGTTTTACACACGATTTGAAGCACCCTGCATATTTTAGTAGTAGAGAATATTAAATGATTTGAACAAAAGAGGATTTTTGTAAAAGTAATGATTATGTGAATTAGTGTGTATTTTATTATAACTAAAATATAGAATAAAGCATGACATGACAATTAACAAATTAACATGAAAAGGTTTTTAAACCCTCAAATAAACAGATCAGATTGCGCACTTGGATGAATAAAATTTTAATCTGTTTATGGTGTTCTTTATATACACGGTTTAAAACTTAAACGAAATCAAAAGCGCGATAATGAACAAAAAAAAAGGTTTATCCATATCGGAGTCGAACTCGGCTGTTTGACAAGTAAGCAAAGACTTTAACGATGCTGCTGTCAGCCACTATTGCTTATTATTGTTCGGAGAGAGCACGTGACGAGCACATTCCAAGCATATGCTTGACCTATTTTCATTCAGAAAGGTCAGGTCCATTCTAATCTGCCTTGACTCTCAGTAGAAGTACCTGATTTTGCAACCGATCAACATCCGGTAAGCTCAGCTCCTCGGAGCAGGTAAAAACCTTTTTGCGCCCGACTGTACTATCTTTAAGGCTAGTTTCGCCCTAGGATATATTCTTAATCTGTGGAGGTTGGTCAAAGTGGTCTTTATTCCGAAACCTGGTAAGGGCCGCTATGACGTGGCCAAAAGTTTTCGACCGATTAGTTTATCTTTTTTCGTACTTCGAAAAGATTATTGATAGGTGGATTAGAGAACGTACTATCCCTTACTTGTTAATCAATTTACCTATCTACCGGGCAAATCTACAGAAGTTGTCTTGCACCATTTGATGGTTAAAATCGATAGCAACTTTGAATATAGGGAAATTGCTCTTGCAGCATTTCTCGATATTGAGGGAGCTTTTGACAATACCTCTTATGCTTCGATTGCCAATGCTTCAAGTTCTGAAGCAATTGCTCCAATGTTTCGGAAATGGATTCAAACCCTTTTGGCGGACAGAATTATTGCCTCCCAATTTTTGAGATTGAACTCTCCAGGGCCTGTCCACATGATGGTATGCTTTCCCCCCTGCTTTGGAACCTGGTGGTGGACGACCTTATTTCTAAATTAAACCACTGTGGCATATATGCCCATGGATATGTGGATGACATTGTCATCTACATATCTGAGATTGATAAACTTACCTTATTGGACCTAATGCAATCTGCATTGTATGAAGTACCAACATGGTGCATCGAGCGGAATTTAAGTCTTAATCCTTTGAGGGCCACTCTCGTACCTTTTATTTGCCAGAAAGAAATTATTCCTTTTAATCGAACCCCAATCTTATTTGGTGAGAAGGTTGTGGTAAAGAAGGAGGTCAAATATTTAGGGATTCCCCTTGAGAGTAAATTGACCTAGAACCAACATCTTCACAAAAGAATAAATCTGGTTAAAATGGCACTCTATAAATGTCGCTGTGTTCTAGGTAAATGTTGGGATCTTTACCCAAAAATGACATACTGGCTGGCGTAAGCTTGAGCAGTCTACTGTTAAGGCCAGGCTAGCCTCCCTTCAAAGATTGGCATGCCTGGGTATCATGGGTGCTGTTTCAACCACACCAATCATGGATTTATTCTTTGTCTGACTCCTTTGGATATTTACATCACTAGGAAAAGTTCTTATCGTCTGGGTAATCAAGGGCTGTGGGTAGATTTCCCTGGGCCGAAATCTCATACCATCATTACCCAGATTATGACCAGTAAAATTTTGCAAATGCTTTCCGACATTGCGGAAATTCGTACCCTCCCTGAGCTCTCGAGCGAGATGATCATATATCCCGTGGTAGAGCAGAGAGGGGGGGGAGTCAGCATTTTCCTAAGAGCGCCTTTATTTGTTATACGGATGGCGCCCGACATCATGGTTAATAACCATTGGTTACTCTGGCCTGGGCGTTTACTGTGGTGAACCTAAAGCCCTTCGTTTTTGACGACTCGGTCGTTGGGTCACGGTTTTCCAGGCAGAGATGTTAACTATTATTTACTATCTACAGATATGTTTAGATAAACTGTATGTTCGTAGAAAATTCTTCATACTCAGTGACAGTCAGGCGGCCTTTAAAGCATTAAATCTTCCAGGATAACTTCTAATATTACCTCGAAGTGTCGTCAACTCCTGCAGATTTTGGGTCTCCAAATAGCGTTATGTTGCTATGGATACCTGGACATAAAGGTATAGTTGGAAATTAGGTCGCAGATACCTCAGCAAAACAAGGTGGCAAGTCAGCGCCCTGTGGTTCTGAACCTTTTTGCGTTATTTCCAAACAAACCGCAATCTGTGAGATTAACAGCATTTCTTATCAAGCGATGATGAAAAGGTGGGAACAGACTACCGATTAAAGACATGGTAGACTCATGATTAAGAACCCTACTCAGAGTCTAAGAACTGGTATTCAGCGGCTTAGTTGGAATAAACTACGGGTTATCATGGGCTTTCTTACAGGTCATGATTTGCCACGAACACATTTATATAAAATGGGGATCCTTCTGGAGAAACCACTATGTTCAAAGTGTAATTTGGTGGATTAAACAGCCCATCATAGTGTTTTTTGAAGGTGTCGCTCTGGCATATATTCATCGCCTCACGTTAAATTCTACTTTTCTTGAGGACATTCACCAAGGTCCAGTAGGTAGTCTGACTCGTTTTGTTGGAGATTCTGGTTTCCTATAGGTTCTTTAGGTTTTTGGGCCTTGGCACAAAATGCTCTCGCTGGAATAAGTTCCTAGGTAATCTCTGGTTTCTCTCCATTGATTAGTCTACCCATTCTTATAAGATAAGACAAGGAGTTAAGGTCAACAAGTTGCTACAAGGATCATATGATTGACATTACCATGATAGGAAGTGTAGAAACACCCTGAAAACAGCAAACATCTCGTAAATCAATTCGACAGGAAATGATATCACTGGGATGAACCTTACTTCCGTTCTAATCATTTGCCCACATTAACTAACGTTATTGTAGTTTATATGCTAGTAATCGGCTCATTTTTCATAACAGTTAGCTATTTCGAATTACTATCGTTATTTAGAGAAGCTGTCTTGATATGGCACGTATATCGCGATCCCCTAAGCAAAACTAGCGAGTGCCTTTTCTAGAATGATATTTTAGCGTGGCCACTCAGAATATATACTTTTACACGGCGTACGCTTACGCTTCGTTTAGTTCGAAATTTTCGAAAATGCTGTTCTTTCTGTTTCACAGTTGAATCACATATATTATTGTCAGGAGATTATCTTCGTCTAATAAACATACTGCTCCATGAACTTGAAACCTTACTGTGCTCCACATAGTTATGTGAAAAAGCAGTGTGAAAACTTGAAGGGGTGAAAGGGGTAATTTCAAATGACGAAAATTTCCACAGGGTTAGTTCCTTCAACTCACCTTTCTCCGGCTCACCTTCCACAGGACTTCTTCTATAGGTACATACCAAGGCTCGTCTCAGGTAGCACAGATGGATGTGACCTTTTTCACCTGTTATTAAAGATAATGTCTATAATGAATACAAAGATTTGTGCTTAGCACAGGGATTTACACACGTTGTCCAATGAATTAGAAACCCGTAAGGAGAATATTACGCCAGAATCTGTGGATAAACATCGAAACAGGAACGAATAAATAGACGACTATTCCACATAATAATTTTTAATTGACGGACACGTATTTCGGTAGCGCTGCTGCCTTCTTCAGCATCCAATTATCGACCACGACCAGTAGAGGTAAACAAATCTACTGATAGTGAAAAGGTCGACAATCGACAATCGAGCAGTGTAGTGGAACGTTATTCGAATGGCACTTGAAGCTAAACTTCCATAATCTCACCCTTCTTAAATAAACCCCAAGGGAATTACACTGAAGTAGTTAAGAAGCATGATGCGTCCATATAGGTCATCCATAATATGAAAGGAGAAGATACCCCCTCTTGGTTGGAGGTGCTTTTGATTGACGACTCTCTAGACTAGAAGCATATAACTAATAATAGATAGAACACGACCTATGAAGTCCAGTAATCTGGAAATAAGACATTATCCATGAGCCCTTGAACGTATTTGCCAATATGAGTCATGTTGAAGTCATTAGAAATGGAGAAATTGTGAACAATTCTCCATCTTTTTGGGCAATATTCTTGAGGGTAACGTTTTGAAACGTTTGCAGTTCTTTCCACCTGGTCTTACATATTGTGGCCCAGACGGGCATGTCATACGTCAAGATGATCCGAACAATGACCTTATAGAGTAGGAGTTTATTATCAATATTTAGTGCACTGTTCCGGCCCAGCAGAGCAACCAAGCTAAACTTGGCTCTCTTGGCCTTATTCAACACATAAGTTACGTGCGGAGTCCAAGTAAATTTAGAGTCAATAACACCACCAAGATATTTGTAAGTTTCAACCCGATCTTGTTTTTTTGCCATATAGTATTAGAGAATCTAAAGATCTCATTCTCTTCTTGGAAACAAACATTGCCTTGCATTTGTCAACATTCAATATTAACCTCCATTTGCTAAACCAAATTTCACATTCCTTTAGAGCCTTCTTTAGTCGCGAGATTACTACGCCTGGTTGACGAGCGCTGGTCAGTATAGCAAAATAAAGCCTATATTTGGGAGGATTGGGAAAGTCTTGCATAAAGTAATTGAACAATACTGGTCCAAGGACAGAGCCCTGTGGGACATCAGCTTTTACTTCATACATAGGAGATAGACTACCTCCAACTCTGGCCTGAAAGAACCGGTTGGAGAGAAACGAGTTTATCAGAGTAATTATATCCTGGGGGAATCCGTCCATAATCATTTTAAAAATAATTCCTTCGTGCCAAGCTTGATCGAAGGCTTTGTGGACATCCAGATAGACGACCCCACAGTACACGGAGAGATTAAAGGGCTCATTGACATCTGCTGCGAACCTCCAAGTTTGAAGTTGGCAGGAATGATTTGAACGAAAGCCAAATTGTTCATCGCGGATAAGATCGTTATCATTACATTACTCATTGAATCTCTTGAGAATGGTTTTTTCCAGGATATCGGAGATTGTAGGTAACAAGCTGATGGGCCTGTACCTTACAGGATTTGCAGGATTTTGTCCTGCCTTAGGGATGTTTAGGACAACCGACTGCTTCCAAGCATCTAGGAAGTAAGTTTTCTTCCAGCAGTCGTTAATCACTTTTGTAATATCGTGAATTGTATTTTGAGGTAAATACTTCAAAGCACTGTTTTTAATAGAGTCTTAACCTGGTGCTTTCTTCTTTTTCAAAATCTTTATGATGCTTTGGATTTCATTTGTATCAATGTTATGTTTTGTGACATTGCCGTTTCTATTAGAAAAGCCAGTTATGCAAGATTTTAATGTCTCAGATATATCAAGTTCTATTTGCCAATCATCAGTTGGTGCAAAAAACTGATTTGAAAGTGAGTTAGCAATAAGCTGCGATTTATCTCCGTCATTAGTGATGAAATTGCCATTCTGGGCTAACTGTGGTGTAATATTATTGATTTTTTTGTTTTGCAAGGCTCGAACCATGAACCAAATAGAATTATCGTGGGTTGACAAACTATTCACTTTATCGTTCCATCTGTCATTACGAAGTGCTTTTCCTTCCTCGTGAACTCTTCTAGTGAGCCTGTTATACTTCGTCTTAAGCCATGAATCTCGTCTACCATACCACTGCCTTCTAGCCTTATTCTTTCGATCAATTAAATGTTTGATTTCTGAAGTGAGATAAAGGTGATCAGTTCGCTTCAACTGTATGGGTAAAGTACTAGAGTCAATAGCATCATTAATACGTTTTGTAAGCCTTTTCACATTGGTATCTATGTCACTCGCATTACGTACGTCACTAAGTGGGTCTCCATCATTTTTGAGAATTTCTCTTAAAGCTGCCAGTCTTGTTTGAGCCTCAGTTCTTCTTTGAGGTCAATGTTTACGCTTTCAAAATTTAGTGCAACTGGTTTATGGTCTGGAGAAAGATCATTAACACGCAAAGATAATGAACGACTTGTAGAAGCCCTTCAGCAACACAATATCAAGTACATCTCTTGAAGGAGAATGATCACAATAATATGTATCATCTGCATGGCTTACTGCAATAATATCAGATTGCCTTTGCACGTAGCCATACAAAAGGACACCGTGCGAGTGACATTGCTTAGCATTCAAGTCTCCCGCCATAATAACAGGAATGTTCTCGGACAACAGCTCGTCAAGATCATTAAAATCAAATTTATGTTTTGGCGAATTATAAAGAGCCACTAGTTTCACCTCTCCAAGTGTGGCGTCAGTAATGATAGCAGAAGCAGCTTCCATAACCATGTAGTCTTGTGTTGGTTCCTCCCGATGCTGAATGCCTTTCTTAATGATAATTGCTGAACCTTCTGACGAGGTCTTTAATGTAGTGGGAAAAATTCTGTCTTATGATAGACGTAATATCCAGGCAGCCTGAAGTCACGGCTTGGCCTTATGTGTGTTTCACATAAAAAAGCTATGTCTATATCCCATTGGGTTAGATAATTGTAAAACTCAATACAACTTTGGGGGACACCCCTGGATTCCATATTAAGCAACGAAGCTTGCTTCGATTAGTAATAGAATAGCATTGATCCGCCATTTGTCAGTTTTTATTCGTAAGCATTCCACTCATCAGTGGCATTTTCTTGCCCAGTTCGTTTAACAGATTGCATACACCGCCAATCTGTTTATACATTTGTTGTAAAGCATTCACGTTAATGCTCTTATCTTGTTTAGAGACCATTGAGGCACAGGAGATCTCCAGGGACACTTTGTCACTTTACCCTCTCCTGACTTGCGGATATTTAGGACATTTTATGTATTTCGAGGATCTTGTCCTTTTACATGTGGGCAGTCTTTTGACTGATGATCTTTGGGGCATTTATTACAATGGGGTGATTCCATACAAGCCATAGACACGTGGCCGAAGCATAGGCAATTATAACATTTAAAGGTTTCTTATTACCGCGAAATATTTCAACACTCACAGCTAAGGGCTCTATATGGGTCACACTTTTAAGTGTCTTATTATGTTCTGTGTTTGATAACAGAACAAGGGCCATTGACATATCTATTGATCCTTTAGCTTTTTAAGCTTAATCACTTTCTCAGGGAAGTAGCTGGCCTTTTTAAGGACTTCTATAAATTCGTCCAATTTATATGTCACATAATTTCTCTCGACATATTTAATAACTTTCTCAGATTTCAGCTGATGATACTGAATCTGTAAAAGATTCTTGGCCTTAATGCCAGACACCAGTTTCCCAAGCGTCTCCTCATCACGATACTTTATCTTGATCATTCACTCCACCTGTGTGAACAGTGATATTATCAATGCACACATGTATTTGGATCTCGCCTAGGATATCCTTAATTGGCTTACCGTGAGTGCGAATTATTATCAGCGGAATGTATACATTGCTCTTATAATGATTGGCTGCTGTGGGATTTTCTGCATTATTTCGCTGCTCAGACTAGCTTTCCCAGAAAGCAACAGCAATGCTATTATTTATATCAACAACATTGTTGTTGTCTATTCTTATACATTTTTTTCAGTTTCTTGTTTTAACAATGGGCCTTTCTTCGCCTTTATTAGTGTGTTTATAATCAGATTTCCTTTTTTCATTCGCACTCTGCGGATCATTACCAGTTTTGTTATCTGTCCCTGAGCCGGAAGCGACTGTATCCATAGGCTGCAGATCTGCTCCCTCTGTATTAATCGAATTATTTATGGCCACATTGCCTTTCGATGACAAGTCAGAGTAGTCACCTGTCAGCAGATTTTCCAGTTTTTTAAAATTTATGCTGGAATCACTGCGTGCAGCAGAGATCTCAGCATTAATATTTGCCATTTTATCATGAATGTCAGTGATAATTTTTTTCAGTGAATCGACCTTACCTTGAAAGTCATCGTACTTTGCACATGTTTCTTGGCGCATTAATTAAAGTTGTTCTCTAAACATAGCATCAAAAGCTTCGAATCCATAATCTTTACGAGTAAATATCACCATATGTGTATTTTCCATCAGCCGTTTTTTGGCTTGCAGCGTTACCAGCCCTCAGGCCTGTTGGTGCCATAATATACCAAATACTCAATGAGTAGCCCAAGTGACCACAAGAAGGACTCTCTCAGGAGTAACAGTTCTATCTACAGAATACAGCAGTTCTCTTTTACATAACAGCCTCTGAGTTTCTCAGCAAGTAGTAAGAAAGAGGATCTTAAAATAACTGACCATTAAAGAGTTTCGTCTCAGCAGTGTTCTATTTCCAGATTAAGCAGCTATCACAGAGTGCCCATGATGCCATCCATTCAATTGAAAGATCACTGCTCCAAGTCCTGATGCCTGAGTGATTCTGATGCCTGCTAGCCTTGAATCGGTGATAGAAAAGGTCGACAATCGACAATCAAACAGTGTAGTGTACATTTCTTTGGGAGGGACGAAAGCAGTGCTTTCACGAAGCTCACCCTACCAGAATAAATTCCACATGAAATACACTGAAGTAGGCCAGAGGCCTGAATAACCCAAAGAGGTCTTCCACATTAAGAAAAAAATAATACGATTGACGATTGTCAGAAGATTGGGAGATGGGGGCAGGGGTGGATGGTATCACATCTTCCAATAATCCAGGAAAGAAACGTTGCCAATGTCTTCGAAGTTGATATCAAGAATATGCCTCGGTTTTCTATACTTTGTATGCCACTTCATTACCATCGGGTTGTTTAGTATTCCAGCCATCAGGTCATTGTCATGGCTCTTCATCGTCTGCACCATGTTCTTCAGGAGATCCTGCACACACTTACCAAGGTGAGTCATGTTCAGATCCTAGTGTATGGATTTTTTTCACAGTCCTTCTTTCAAGCTGGGCGATGGTCCTCAGGGTAACATTATGGAACGACTGGAGTTCACTCCATCTACTTTTGCATATGAATGCCCACGCAGGCATGCCATAGAGGAGGATGGTCCGAATCATCGTCTTGTACAATAGCAGCTTATTGTCGATGCTGAGGGCACTGTTTCGACCCAGGAGAGCTATGAGGCTGTACTTAGCCTTCTTTGCTTTGTTCAGAACGTTAGTCACGTGACAGTTCCATGAGCGTCTTGAGTCGATTATAACGCCAAGGTACCTGTAATTGTCGACCCAATCGAGTTCCTTATCGAATAAGACAAGAGAATCTGGGGGACGTTTAAACTTTTTGTTTAAGTACACAGCTTAGCATTTTCCGACGTTAAGGTTCAGTTTCCAGCAATTTAAACAGTCTTCAAATTTCTTCAAGGCATTCTGCAGACGAGTGATAACGTAAGATAGCTGGTGCCCCTAAGCCATGATGGCAGTATCATCAGCAAAGAAATATATATTTTCTGGTTTTAGGAAATCATGTACAAAGTAATTAAATCCGCCCAAGGGTAGATTTTGTGAGACAACGGCCTTTATCTTGCGGGGAGTGGAGAAGTTTTCGCCAACTTTAGCTTGATAGAACCTGTTGCTAAGAAAGGATTTCACCATCAAAATCAAATCAGGAGGAAACTCGTCTCTAATCATCTTGTAGATTAGCCCTTCGTGCCACACCTGATCAAAAGCCTTACTGACATCAAGAAAGACCTTTGAAAGGTTCCGTGGGGTGCTCACATCTTCAACAAGCCTCCATATCTGCATCTGACACGAATGGGCGTCACAAAAGCCGAACTGCTTTTTCCCAAGTAGAACACTAGTGAGACATTGGTCCTTGAACCTGGTGACGATAGTTTTCTTCAAAACTTTGGACATCGACGGGAGTAGACTCGTGGGTCGGTAGCTCGCAGGAATTGCAGAACTTTGCCCCTGCTTGGGAATACTTAACAGAATAGATTGCTTTCAAGGTGTTGGAAAGTAGGATATTCGAGATGTCATTAATAATGTTGTTTGGCTGATTCCTTAGGGCGTTATTATCTACCTTGCCTCTTTCTGGAGCCTTCCTCAGTTTGAGATTTCTGATGATGGGAGCTATCACGCCAGTGTCGATGTTAATCTTAGATGTAAATTGCGGGACTTCATCAAGCTTGGTAAGACCATCTTCCACTCGCTGGGACATGAGTTGACTCTCGGGATAATTTTTATCTGGAGTAACAAACTGCATCTCAAGGGAATCAACAATTAGTTGTGCTTTATCCTGATTAGCTTGGACGTAATTACCTTGAGGGGTGCGAAGTGGAGGAAGCTTATCATTCTTCTTCTTCTGCATAGCTCTAGCCATGCTCCAAATGGAAATTTCGCGTAACTCTTTTATTTCTTCCTGGAATATTCGTACTAACCTGTTATATTTGGTTTTAAGCCAAGGTACATGATAACGTTACCAAAGCCTACGGGTCCTGTTTCTTTCTGCGATCAAGTGTATATAAGAGCAAAAGTTAATCCTTATTATAAAAAATCCTTATCATAAACAACAGTGAAACAGGTTAGACTCTATCCATTAGAAATTAAACTATACATAGAATAAAATAAAATAAAATAAAATAAAATAAAATAAAACAACACGAGAACATGTTTCCAATTGACTGGTCTAGTAGGATCCTGGAAATATTGGTAGCAGCTTCTTGGTTTAGGTAATTTGATTAAGTTTGCGATGGGCGTCAGGTGGGTTACGTTGAGGGGTCCTGCGTCGCTGTTGAGGAGAACTTCTGTTTTTCCCAGCTCATGGCGTAACTGTCTAGGAAGTTCAGGAGTTGTGGGTCGCCTGTGCTGTGTAGAATCGAAAACCTGCCTCTCTTGTAGTCGTGTCTGCTGTCTAAAATATGGTCAGCGAATCTAGAGATTCCTCTTCTTCTTTTCTTTACATAGTTGGGGTGTTCCTTTATCCTTGGGTATAAAGCTCTGCGTGATTGACCATAGTATGCTGCATTACAAATGCCACACAGTAATCAGTATACTCCTGAACCCGCTTCTGCTGGTAGGGTGTCATTCAGGTTACTTAGTCTCCTTCTTAGGGTGTCCTGGCTTTTGTAGACTGGTACCAATCCAAAGTTCCTTGCTATCTTAGCGAGTCCTATATTTAGTCTTCTGTTATAGGATAGTATTAGTCGTCCCTTGTGTTCATTAGCTTTTTCTAGTGTTGTGGTGATTTTTTGATCTGCATATTACTTCTATACTTTGCGAGTGGCGTTGTCAATCAGTTCCGGTGGATATCCATTAATTTTCGCGAACCACATTATATTCTGGATCTCTTCATGAGTACTGTTGTGATCCATGGGGATTGAGTATGCCCTGTGGATCATGTGCGTGAATGGTGCTATTTTGCGTGCCTGGTAGTGGTTGGAGTCTTTTGTAATGTAGTTAGGGACGAAATTCTTCTTCCTATGGATTACAAATATCAGTTTTTGTCCTCTGCTAGTGACCGTTACGTCAAGGAACGCTATTTTGGCTTCCTTCTCTCGTTCTGAGGTGAATTTTATGTTCGGGCACATTTTGTTCCAACTTATCTTGTAGTATGGGAATAAATTCGCCTGGTGCTATGGCGAAAATGTCATTCACATATTCTTGGGTATTGCTGGACTTCCAATTTTGCTTTATTCTCCAGGCTCCTCACATATAGGTTGGCGATGAAGGGGCTGATAGAATTACCCATCGGCGTGCCATCTGTAATTTGTACCGTCTAGACAAGTGCAACGCGACAACTGTGAGTAACATGTTTTTAAAACTTACTTTTTATGTGAAGTCGGTTAAAGCAGACATTTGACTTCTCTCCAAGTGTAAGAAAAAAAATATGTTTCCTAAATTCATATAAAATATGAAATGCAAAGCACCACCAAAAGTGGTACTGAACATGAAACCCTCGTACTTAAACTACTCGATTACGTCTCTGTACACGAAACTAGGCAACCTAGAGGTTAAGCTATACCACCTACATATGTTTCTTACTAATCACTTGTACCCACCAGAGTTTGACTGCATACATAATAAAATTCTTACGGTCAATACACATATAATTGGGCTGAAATACGAGGGCCTAAAAGAGAAACTGAAGATATTAAGAAACACTACAGAGAGACGCCCCAAAAAACAATCCGGAACCCTAACACGGAACCCAAAGTAGTCATCAACAAATCGAATGTGATGTTCAACCAAGAGGAATTAACAATCTTGGAAAAAGGATTGAAATTCGCTTTCCGAAAGATAACAGAGATAATATCCACAACTCTGAAGTGGCACTCGAACTTGGACTCAACCCAGAATAGGGAACTAAGGACCCAACTGCAATTGCAGCACACGGAGAATGCCAAAACACCGATAAAAATGAATGGAAACAAGAACAGGCAAGATTCTTAAAACAACTATGGGATAAAAATGTATTTTAACTTAGAGATGACAAGTCGAACCATTTGGTGGTGGTGGAAAAAGAAGCCTACTTCAGTGATGTCCAAGAGATGATAGACCACGGCCCCAACCAGAAGTCAGAATCGGATCCCCTCAAGAAACTCATCGATGACACCAAAGAATGCATCAGGAATTGCCACCTAGCATGTAAGGATCTTAAAATAAGAGACCTAATGCCCACTAATCCAAAACCTCCACGCCTATACTGCGTTCCCAAAACACATAAACCTGGGTACCAGTGACATCCTATCGTCAATATTATCGAATTACTGACAGACTGCCTCTCTAAGTACATCCTCAAGAAATATTTATCTAATCTGAAACTAATGGGCGACGATTATACTACTAAAACTCCCAAAAACTGTGCCAAAAACTGACGGACATAACCTTAGGAGAAGATGAAGAGCTGGTCTCCTTCGACATAGTAGAACTATACCCCAGCATCTCTCTTGCCAAAGCCACTGACACCTTGGCAGAAACAATGTGCGAAAATGAATGGACCCTGGGCTTGGTAAAAGAAGTTATCCATATAGTTAAATTTATTTTCTACAATAATAACTTTTTATTCAATGGCTGTTGGTACAAGATGACAGATGGCACACAGGTGGGCAATTGTATCACCCCCTTCATCGCCAACCTATATGTGAGGAGTCTGGAGAATAAAGCAAAATTGGAACTCCAGCAATACCCAAGAATATGGTACCGCTATGTGGATGACATTTTCGCCATAGCACCAGGAGAATCTATTCCCATACTACAAGAGAAATGGGAACAAAATGTGCCCGAACATAAAATTCACCTCAGAACGAGAGAAGGATGCCAAAATAGAGTTCCTTGACATAACGATCACTAGAAGAGCACAAAAACTGATTTTTGGAATCCATAGGAAGAAGAATTTCGTCCCGAACTATATTGTAAAAGACTACAACCACTGCCAGGCACACAAAATAGCAGCAGTCACGCCCATAATCCACAGGGCACACTCCATCCCCATGGATCACAACAGTACTAATGAAGAGATCCAGAATATAAAGGAGTTCGCAAAAATTAATGGATAACCTCGGAACTGATTGACAACGTCACCCGCAAAGTATGAAGGAATATGCACATCAAAAACACCACGGCACTGGAAAAAGGTAATGACCACAAGGGACAACTAATACTACCCTACAACAGAACTTCGGATTGGAAACAGTCTTCAGAAGCCAGGACACTCTAAAAAGGAGACTATGTAACCTGAAAGACACCTTACCAGCAGAAGCGGGTCCAGGAGTATATCGACTACAGTGTGGCATTTGTCATACAGCTTACTACGGTCAATCACGCAGAGCCATAAACACAAGGATAAAGGAACACCTCAACTATGTAAAGAAAGGAAGAACAGGAATCTCTAGATTCGCTGACCATATTCTAGACAGCGGACACAACTACAAGAGAGACAGGTAGTGTTGCCAGTTTAGTAGAATTTCTACTAGATTTGGTAGAATGGGATTCTAATTTAGTGGGCAAATTTTTTATCTAGTAGATGTTAGAAAATCTGGTAGATCACAAATATTTTAATAGATTTCCTAAATTAGAAAATTGCAAAGTTATTACTGTATTTATTAGATGTTTTTGCTCACGGAGGCGCCACTATGCTCTCCCGCAGCTTCCCTCAGCCAAAGTCATGGAAGAAGTAGAAATCTACTTCTCTCATGTGTTGGTCGTGACGTGTCGCGACCGGTGCATGCACGTGCGCAGAAGAACTTTTTTCCATTTCCTCAAATATGTGTTGTATATTTTTTTTTGTTTCAATGTAATTAACTGAATTATGAATTTATGAGTTTCGTTGGCTTGTTGTGCTCCACCTGACTACCTACCACTCGTTTAGCTCCTCGTCTGACTTATGATAGATTCGATAGTAAGCAGATGACAAAGTCAACTAACATTTTTGGCGTGACCTGCCGATATGTAACATTATTTTTTCAATATTGTCTTATTAAAATATTTTTATATGGTAAATTTTTGTTATTCCAGAAGTAAATATATCATTCATGACGTCTTATCAGTAACCAATCACAGGCTACTGAAATTGATCAAAGCCACATAGAGCACTATAATAATATTACAAAAAGTAGAATTTTAGTAGAATATTTTCATGGTCTTAGTCGAAAATCTTTCTTCACAATTGGCAACACTGAGCACAGGCGACCCACAACTCCTGAACTTCCTAGAGTGTTACCAACAGGGAAACATCAGAAGTTCTCCTCAACATCGACGCAGGACCCCTCAACTTAACCCATTTGATGCCTATCGCAAACTTAATCAAATTACCAAAACCAAGAAGCTGCTACCAGTTGTTCCATGACTATACTAGACCAGTCAATTGGAAAAATGTTCTCGAGTTGTTTTATTTTATTTTATTCTATTTATAGTTTAATTTCTAATGGTGAGAGTCTGAGCTGTTTCACTGCTGTTTATGATAAGGATTTTTTGTAATAAGGATTAACTTTTGCTCTTATAACCGAAGATCAGTAATCAAGTTGCTTTCTCTGTTGTTATTCATTGTATTGACCAGTTCTATCCAATTGGTTGTCATGCTGTACCTGTTCGTTTTCTATTGGCCACTGTATAGAGAGGCCAGTGAGGAACGGTAACACTCTACAAGTGTTGATTCCCTCATTGGCTCAATCTTCTTATATAAGTGAAGAGTTTTTACTTTTTCTTATGCAGGTATGGAACCAGCCTCCATCATTATCAATGACGTCTCCTTTGGTGAACTGAGTTTGTGGCACTCTACAATTCACCTAAACATTATCTTGACGCTAGTGAGCTTGGTGAACTCTTCAGTGGTGACACTCCTGTCGTCCTGGTAGTGATCTAGATGCCAAAGACCCAAGCTGGAACTCCAGAACGCAGAACTACAACGGCATGATTCTCTATAGGTACATACAAAGAAAAGATGATATCATCGCTGCTGTACCTGTGGAGGACACCTAATATTGCGACCACTCCCCTACTAGTGACATTTTGGGCATCTCGCTCTTAAAGGGTTTCTTCAAACCATACAATAACTTCACGATTGCTGACCTTTCTTCTGACCACAAGCCTGAGGCGTTGAACTTTCGCAATGTCGACATAAATTTCAAAGAAAAACTCATACATCATCAAGATATTCTTAAGGATAATGGCTGCCATCCCAAAGCTTCAGTAGCTACTGGGTGCATCGGCAGGTAGCAGGTAGTCGAATATCCTGAGAAATTTACAACTTAGGACATCCCCGAATATCCAATAAGGGGGCGCAGAACAACTCCCGAACCCAAGGTGTTTTGCGACCCAAGCTGAAGGGTGGATGGCACTTTGGTTAAAGTGTCCTCAACGGAGCCTCCTGTCTACCTGGCGACACTCAGGAGTATGTAGCCTTATCCTGGCATGTAGGCACTCCCGTAATGGACCGTCAATCCTGCATTTATTACTCCAGTTCATGGAAAGTAATACACCCCCCCCCCGTCTCAGCTGACAACCCTGCAGGGCACCATACACCAACTGTTGATAATAACATGGCAGAAATGCCCTCTGTCATATCAACTGAACCCAATCAGGCTGCTTCTAAACCTAAGGCGCCACATACTTCACTGTGTGCAGCCTCTGGCGAGGACAGTCTCACGATTGGTAAATTTACTTCCTCTGGATCGGCTAAACGCCGCAAATCTAAGAAGAGATTGAAGCACCAAGGTTGAAAAACATAGGGTCGGCCTGAAGTTCACTGAAAAGGTCGTGCAAACGCCGACCAAAAGACCTAGGTCTGAGGTTAACACTCGTTCAGGTGGTTAAAAACCAGTGAAGAAACCTAAATCTGCGAGCCTTTTTACAACTATTAAAATGGCACTTGTCCTGGATGGATATCCAGACAAGCAGCTCACTGAGCGGCAGTTGGAAGCTTTCCAGGAAAAGCTGATGGATTTTATGGGGGACATGCCTTCAGGCACTGGACCTCAGTTTAAGTACTGTCGCTTGGAAGCTGGAACATTTATTTTGCTCTGTGCGGACCAAGCTACTTCTGATTAACTGACTACAGCAGTCAAGAAGTTTAATTAATGGGAGGGTGAGAATTTTTTGATGGGCGAGGCGAACATACTCATCAAGACTACCAAGTTATCTTAAACCTCCCTGAACTTTTCAACAAATATTCTGGGAAAGAAATCTGAGAAAAATTGAAATCCAGAATAAGGACTTGACTTCAATACAATGGGGCATTCTGAATCTTAATTTTAAGGATCAGGCGGTTACCATGGTGCTGGCTCTTCCTGAACTGGATGCAAGGATTTTAAAGGATAGACAATGGTTTCTATACATTGGGCTATCCCAAATCCAAGCTAAGATTTTAGGGAAACCTTCAAACATCTTCATCGCCAGATGCTGAGGTGCATTCAAGCAAGCTGGATTTCCAAAGGTGGAATTAGAGGTTTGAGCAACTGTGGAGGTAAGATGATTTATGATTTTTCATGCTCATCTCCCCGAGCTTGTTTATTGGTAAAAAATAATATTAATTCTCTGTCTATGTATCAACTGTGTTCCAGGGACTTGGCCATAGCAAAAATTACCCTAGAAATAGAAGGGAGAAACCAAGACATTATTTTTGTCTCAGGATACCTTCCTTGAATGACACCCATAAATGACGAGTTCAGAAGAATAGCCATAACGCGGAAATCGTTTTTGGCTGCGACACAAATGCTCACCACATAATGTGGGGGAGCTCTAACACTAATCTCAGAGGTAAGTTTTTATTTGACTTTATCTTAACAAATGCTTAGAAATTTTTAATCTTGGTAATAAGCCAACCTTCATCACTTCTGTAAGAAGGGAGGCAATTGATGTCACTATTGGTTATTACAATATGAGTAAATGGATCAGAAAATGGTATGTTGATGAAAAGCCATCTTTGGCTGACCACCAACATATACGTTTTTCTCTTCTAGTTGACGAGGACTGGGATAGGACCTTTAGAGATACTAAGCGGACGAATTGGACTCAATTTCGTGAGGACGTTCGGCCCGCGATTTCCGATCTTCCGATAAAAATTCGTGACATGGTTGAACTGGAATTGTGTGTGAATGGACTGCAACAAGCCCTGGTTCAGTCGTATCACAAAAATTGTCCCTTGTTGAGACGGAGAAGTACACCCTGCTGTGTTTGGTGGAATCAGGATCTATCTCGGCTTAGGAAGCTTTTTAGGAAAGCTAAAAAGACCAAGGACTGGCATAGCTATAAGCTTGCCCTCGCTGAGTATAACAAGGGCTTTAGAATGGCTAAACCTACTTCGTGGAGGAAGTTTTGTGAATCAGTCCAAAAGACTGAAGGAGCTACACTCAACAAATTTTTAAAGAGAGATAATCCAATTTTTGTTGGTACTTTCCAAAAAATGGATGGTGGATACACCAGGGATGCCAAGGATGTCCTTGAGACTCTTATGTAACGCATTTCCCAGGTGCCAGGCCTTGCTAAACTTTTGATTTTAATTGTCTGGATTCTTCCAGCAATATCTCTAGGGATGACTGGGCTATGGCCAAGGAAGTGATTACACGTAATAAAGTTGTATGGGCACTTAATTCTTTTGAATCGTATAAATCCCCTGGACCAGATGAAATCATACCAATCTTGATTCAGCAAGTATCGGCTGTGATCTCACCTTTAGGGCAATTTTGGCCATAGGTTATATTCCTAATCTGTGGAGGTTGGTCAAACTGGTCTTTATTTCAAAACCTGGAAAGGGCCGCTATGATTTGGCCAAAAGCTTTTTCCAGATTAGTTTATCTTCTTTTATACTTAAATGTTTTGAAAAGATTATTGATAGTGTGATGGTCCCACCCTCCAGGTAATGCACCAGAGTGCATCTATTAAGAACAACACTGGAGGATGAGGCAATCAAAGGTTCAAGACCAGTAATTGGACTACGAGAGCTTGGGTTAAGTTACCTTTTATTCGTATTTTCTTTTCTCACATGCATTAGATCGCATAAATACAGACATCTTATGATAATATTCCTAAGGGCCCACAAAGCACTATCACGTGCAACGTTAGCATGCACTATAACGTAACATTACTTAGTTCTAAAACGGAATCGTGTACACTTCAACTACCCGGGACTTGAATCTAAGTTAGTATGCCATTATATTGAGCAACTGGATTCTGAATAAAAGGGGAGGGCTAATGCTCACTCCACGCGGCGAGATCAAGTTAATGATTCTTTATAATCGCCACTGGCAAGCTCAAGAGACATTCAGTGTTTATTTTCGCAACACGTATTCTTAAAATTTTACGGTGCGTACACTGGGCTCAAGATTACTGCTCTCTTTTAGTTCTGATCCTACGGCTCTCTCCTCAGATTCAACAAGAGCCTTCATAGGCATAATTGTCTTATAAGCTACATACAAGTTTTTCTTTTACAAAACCGGTCGCTAATCACATTATACTATGACAGAAGGAGAGTTTACAATGCTCTAAAGGAACAAGATTATCTTAAAAGTTTTTTTGTTATGACGGTTCAAAGTCAACACGCGGGGCGTGGTTTAAATGTTTCGTTTTAGTTCACGTGTTTTCCGGTGGGAGGATCCGTGTACACGCCTAATTCGAACATTCAATATTCGCTCAACACGTCGCTCTCTGCGTCGATATACAAAATTGAAAAGATACCACTCACCGGGATTCCTGTCTTTCACCTGTTACAATGTCAACCAGGACAGCCATATGATTAAACTATGCACTTTACAGAACGGGCGAAGTCATCACTCTTCCTTAACCACGACGTCGGACATCGTTGCACCTCCATTTTGCCTGATCTTCATTTGCTTCGCTAACCCTCGTAATTTACTTGACACTTATTTAATTCAAAATTATACCAGGACAATTGAAATTTATTCTCATTAACTGTGCACTAATTCTAATTAATTTTAAAGAATAAAATAGAATAAAAGACCCACAACTGTTCCAGCTCGAACCTCTGAGCATTGTGTTCGAACATGGAGGCTTCATTTTCACGTCCACACTGCTCAGAGGCCGACTCTGGAATAGCAATTTTTACATAAAAAAAGAATAAAACAACTTCAAAAACACGCGCAACAAAAAAAACAATCACACACAAACACTTATTCTCTGGAATTCACACAACAATACTCTATAGGAGGGTACGTAACACGAAAACGATACTAATAATTGTAGCCGACAACAGAGCACACACACGAAACATTCACACTTCTCGCAACAATAAACAACAACAACCGCTACAACAATACGGATACGCACAAACAACAAATAAATATGCAAAACCATTTTTTACAAGCACTTTATTCACTCAACCCCTTTTTAATCTCCATATAACCCCCCCACCCTCCGCCAGACACACGTGACTACCAGCTCACCTGGTACGTCACAATAGGCAGATTAGGGAAAGTATTTCAGCTTTTCTCGATATTGAGGGAGCTTTCGATAATACTTCCCACGTTTCAATTACTAATGCTTTAAGGTCTAAAGCAATTGTTCCGCTGTTTCGGAAGTGGATACAATCCCTTTTGGCGGACAGAATAATTATCTCCCATTTTTAGGGGGAGAAAAGTGAGATTCGACCCTACAGGGTTTGTCCGCAGGGTGGTATTCTTTCCCCCCTTCTATGGAACCTAATGGTGGATGATCTTATCTCTAAGTTAAACAACCGTGGCATATATGCCCAAGGGTATGCGGATGACATTGTCATCTACGTATCTGGGATTGATAAACGTACTCTTTTGAACCTGATGCAATCTGCTTTGGATGAGGTTCAAACATGGTGCATTTAGAGGAATTTAAGGGTAAATCCTTTGAAAACCACTCTTCTACCTTTTACTTGTTGAAAAGAAATCATCCCTGTTAATCGAACACCAACCTCACTTGGTCGAAGAAAGAGGTCAAATAATTAGGGGTTATCCTTGATAGTAAATTGACCCGGAACCAACTTCTTGACAAAAGAATAAATCAGGTTAAAATGGCGCTCTATCGATGTCGCCATGTCCTAGGTATGGTGGGGTCTTACCCCAAAAATGACCCATTTGCTGTATGTAACAGCCATTAGACCTATTTTAACATACTGTGCTCTGGTTTGGTGGTGTAAGACTGAGCAGTCCACTGTTAAGACCAAGCTGGTCTCTCTTCAGAGGTTGGCCGGCTTGGGTATTACAGGAGCTGTTTCAACTACTCCAACCAGGGCCATGGAAATCTTTCTTTCCCTGACCCCCCTGGACATTCATATCCAAGGAATTGCTAGGAAAAGTTCTTATTGTCTGAGTAATCAAGGGTTATGCGTAGATTTTCCCTTGGAGAAATCTCACACCGTCATTAACCGGATTGTCACAAAGTATTATGACAGCATTGAAATCCAGTATTTTTGGCTCTAAGAGAAAGCCAAGAAATAATGCTGGAGATCAGCTGTTTCGGTTTAGTGGTAACAGATGGCGCGACCAGCAGAAGGGAGACATCTGTTTCCATATAGTCCCTAAGAACGGAAACAAGGGGCGGAAACGTCGTAAACGGCTGCACAAGAAAGAAGAGAGCGACGAGCGGGAGATTGAAAGGGAAAAAGAGGATTCGGCCGCCGAGATTGATGCAAAACGGTTGCAAAAGATTTCTCACGGGAGAAATCATGTTAACGACCCCCGCTCACAAACATTGGGAAAGAAATCTCTGAAAGTGTGGAGAACAACGAGAAACGTAGAAGTTGACAAGTGTACGCAGCGTCGGGACTTAGACAATTCGAACGGGAAATTGCGACACAAATATTGATATGCGGAATTATGTCTTCTTCAGTTTGTTCTTCAGGTATTTCCACAGCTAAGATTTCCACCAATATTTCATGCTGCTCTTCGTTAATGACGGTGTCAACGTGCAAGAACCCGCCAGAGCTGCACGCAATTTTCTACAAGCCAAGTGCGAAAATTACGGTGTCTGACTGTGTCTACGACAGTGCGGAAAAATTCTATGCGGACGACAAAAACGCTCCAGCTGGGCTGAAGTCATCTTTTCTCTCAAGAACGCCGCCCGTATTGGAACCAGTATACGACTCTTGTACCTTTACGAGCGATAGGATTTTCGCCATCGTGTGCGTCAACGGACTGTGCATCAAGGACTGCGAGCCATGTCTGTCACAGGAGCAATTAGCAACTTTTTCATCCAGCGACCTCGTCGCTGAAGTCTTTCCTTGGTCATTGCGTGGCTTCATGAGGGAGAGTCTAGGCACCTTTATCCCAATCTCGAGGTAAGCCGACATTCCTTTATTTAAAAGAAAATTTATGTTAGCGCCATGGACACTAGCACACTTATCGCATCATTAAAGGGTGTTAGTTAGTTTGCTTGGCCATGGCTCCTCATCGAATCCAACTTACAGCTGGAATCCAACGCCTAATTGCTGTAAGAAACAGGACCCGTAGACTATGGCAACGCTATCGTGTACCTTGGCTCAAAACCAAGTACAAAAGGCTAATGCGAAGAGTTCAAGAGGAGGTAAAAGATCCTTGCGACGCTAGATGGAATGACAAACTCAAAAGCTGGTCGGCTCGCGGCAGATCCATTTGGACTATGGTCAGATCATTACAGAAGAAGAAGAATGAGCGTAATGATCTGACACCACTCCGTACACCACAAGGTGACTATGTGCAAACTGATCAGGACAAGGCCCAAGTCATTGCAGATTCACTAGAAATGCAATTTTTTTACTCCTATTAACAACAATCCCGAGAGCCAAATCATGTCTCTGCGTGTGGAAGATAGTCTTGTCAAGTTTGATGAAGTCCCGCAGCTTTTATTGAAGAACAATATCGAGGCCAGTGAGATCGCAACCATCATAACTTATGATTCATAAGTAAACTGAAAAAGAAGGCCCCAGGAAGAGACAAGGTGAGCAATAACGCTCCCAAAGAACTTTATTGACTATCTCACTAATATCATTGGCGACTGCTGGAAATATTCTTACTTCCCTGCATCTTGGAAACAATCTAATGGTTTGAGTATGCCCAAGCAGGGACAAAATCCAGCATTCCTTCGAGCTACCGACCTATTTGTCTGCTCCCCTCAGTGTCTGAAGTTTTGGAGAAAACGATCCTCGTTTGATTCCAAGACCACTGTCTCGACAATGATCTATTTCGGAAAGATCAGTTTGGCTTATGTACCGCGCACTCTTGACAGATGCAGATATGTAGACTCGTAGAAGACCTGAGCGCCCCCTTGAACCTTTCCAGATACTGCGGAATGGTATTCCTGAATGTCAGTAAAGCTTTTGACCAAGTGTGCCATGGGGGCCTTGTCTACAAGATGATAAGAGACGGGTTTTACCCGATTTGATTTTGATGGTGAAATCCTTTCTCACTGACAGGTCCTACCAGGCTAAAGTTGGTGAAAATCTGACCACGCCCTGTGTTGTAAAGACCGGTGTCCCTCAAGGTTGTGTCCTCGCGCCAGTGCTATTATTATTTCGTTATTACAATTAATTATTTTGTGCATGATAATCGTTTTCTTGGAAATATTTATTAATGATCTATAATTGGAGATAATAGAGGGTTAGCAGACTATTGAGAAAGATTGAAAGATGACAGAGGAGGCAGTCCCTTTGTTCGAGCTACAGTTGGCGACATAACCAACAACAACGCATGCATGAACTCAACTCTTCAAACCAACAATCATATGGTGTTATGTCCTATAATCAGCTTTCGAAAGATTATAACAATAATTCATATCTATCGAAATGCCAGTGAAGAAATTAGTATGGGCAGAGATGACAAAAAGTTATCCGGATATCGCAAACATCTAAACAACTGATTCGTCTATAGACGGAAATTGTAGAATTACTGAAAACAAATTTAGTATTAATTTCATGAGGTTGTTCTATTTAACTTACAACTGTAATTTTCTTGGGCAATGCCGGGTTTCTATGCTAGTATATAATAAAATAGTATCGAGGCGAAAACTGTACATCAATTTCTTTTGAGAAAAAGTGATTGCTACGAGTGTTATAAACGATATTGAAGCTCAAACAAAGATTTTAAAATTTTTATCTGTTTGTCTGTATTTCTGTTTATATGTTAGAGTTTGGCGCCAAAACTACTGAAGGGATTTTGTTAAAATTTGGTGTGAAGCTTATTTTGTACTGATTCAACATGTAGGATACTTTTTCTGCGGGAAAAAACAACAACTGGATCCAGCAAAAATATAATGTCAAAAGATGTCGCAACGAGTAAATCGCACTATGGTTTTTGTTCCTTACGAATTAATATTCAAGTAGAATAATTGCCAACAGATGTCGAAAAGATGCATATGTCGAGTACTGCGTGAGAAGGGCATATTTCGAGGTTTTCGTGTACAAAAAAATTGTATATAATAATTGCAGGCCCGTAGCCTGCGAGGGGGGGTTGAAGGGTGTCGACGACCAACCCATTATGGAAAAAGGTCCGCCTCCCAAATATGCAAACAGGTCCGTTTCAGTGGAATATTTGAAAAAAGGTCCGACTCAGTGGAATTTTTGAAAAAAAGGTCGGTTTTTTTTAAAAATCCCCCCCCCCCCCCCCCAAGATAACATCCTGGCTACGGCCCTGAATTGGCAACTTGCTTTCGCATCACCTGCTCTGACTCTATTTATTTTGGCTCCCGAAGGTAGAACAACGAACGCAAAAACAAATAAATTGGTATGTCGGAAAGATACGTTCGCACAGGCTTAACACGAGATAATGATACGGATTCTAAAAAGAAAATAGTATTTTTCAATAAGAGGAAGCTGTTCTTGTCATTACATTATGTTTGAGGTGATGAAATGAATGTTACTGCCATTTCTTCATTTTTACCAAATAAAAATAATTTCTCTAAAAAGGCTTAGCCCATTTCCATAAAAAATGCGTCAATGCATAGTTTTAGGACCCCTCTAACAAGGGAACCCCACATAGCCTACCCGCTTTAACAATGGAGTCTTTGTATGGCTACGTATGCTGAAATTTTTTCGTTTTCGCGGTTTATTTTGAAAGAAACACCATTTCGTACACTCTTGTTTTGCAACCATCTATAGTAGCTTCAGATGAGTAACATATTTCAATTTGGTAGAAATCTGTGACATACATGTTCGAGGGATTCCCTTATAAGTGTGAATTACTTTAAAAAAAGAAAAGAAAAAAAATTGACGAGGGGGGGGGGAGGAGATAGTAAATAACTCCAAAACGGCTTATCACAACCAAACAAGTCATCTATAAGAAAATTCGCTTTAATTAGAGGAGTACGTACATGTCGATTTTATTGAGTTTGGTTCGCTGGTTTGAACGCTACAGCCAAAAAAATTAATATCTCGAAAAAGGCTTACCCAATTGACATAAAATATACGCTAAGACACAATTTAGGGTAACCTCTAAGTGTGTATAATTATTGTTTGGTTATGCTATCTGCCTTTCCAGAGGAGTTAGGTGGACAAATTTGGTCATATACATACACTATATGATCACAAATATCCGGACACATGCACGTTTGCGATCTAGCCACGATTTCATGGAAATCAATAGGGCGTTGCACATCCCTTTGCCCGAATCACAGCTTCCACCCTTCGGGGAAGACTTTCCACCAAATGTTGGTAGGTACTTTCCGGAATGTTCCTCCATTCCTCCCGAAGAGCGAGAATCAGTTCAGGTACAGAAGTTGGCCGATGTGAACTGGCCCGCAAGCGTCTTTCTAATTCCTCCCACAGACTCTCTATAGGATTGAGTCGGGACTTTGTGCCGGCCAACCCATTTCTTCGACCCCTGAGTCCGCAAACCACTGCTGTACACGCCTCGCTTTGTGGCACGGAGCATTGTCGTGTCGGTAGAGAAATGGCCCGTTTCCGAAAAATTGCCACAACGTTGGAAGTGCACAGTTGTCCAAAACATTCAGATAACGGTCTGAGTTCATGATTCCTTGCACAGGAACGAGCTGGCCCAGTCCGTACCATGAAAATGAGCCCCACACCATGACTCCTCCTCCTCCGAACTTGACTGTGGGCTCTGTGCACTCAGGTAAGAAGCGTTCTCCAGGTATGCGCCAAACCCAAACTCGTCCATCGGATTGCCAGAGTGTGTAGCGAGATTCGTCTGTCCACATTACACGTTTCCATTGGTCCATTGTCCAGTTTCTGTGGGCTTTGCACCACTCCAGACGTCGCTTGGCGTTGACCCTGCTGATGTGGGGCTTGTGGGCAGCAGCACGGCCATGGAATCCCATCGTGTGCAGTTCCCGACGAATTGTCATGGTACTGGCATCATTTGCAGAGGCGTTTCGAAACTCTGTGGCAATTTTTTCCGCCGAGGACTTCCGGTTGCTGCGGGTGACACGACGAAGCACTTGACGGTCTCTGTCCGTTAGTTTCTTGGGTCTACCGGTTCGTTGTTGAACTGTTGTTGATCCCCGGGTCTTCCATTTCATAATGACATCGCCTACTGTTGACTTGGGTATCTGAAGAAGGCTGGAAATGTCACTCACGGACTTGCCGCATAGGTGACATCCAACTATGGTTCCACATTGGAACTCACTGAGCTCTGCCGAACGACCCATTCTTGCCAATGTCCAAGCAGAGTTGTGTCTGAAGGTGTGGGAAGCTATTTAAATGATGGGCAAGTCATTATCATGTGACATTGGGCCAATCGATGATCTGTGAGGGGTGTCCGGATATTTTTGATCATATAGTGTACATACAGACGGAATTTTTTTTCAAAATTTCAAGGTATCTTTTCGAATCATGAGTTTTTAAATCGATTTCAGGAAAAAAAAAATTTGAAGTTCTGAAACGAACACATAGGCCTTCAATCTTAGAGAGTGTCAGGCCAATACTGAAATTTTTTCGTAATTTTTTGGCCTTCACATTAATTCTATTCAACCAGAAAATATAGTTGTAATTTAATCTTTTCTTCCTGATCTCGTTTTATTTGGGGCAGTGTCTTATTATAAAAAGGAAATGCCCCTCACTGACTAATAACGAATCTCGGGAAATAAGAACTCTATACTTGCAGGCGATTTTATCGATTTCGACTTTAACGTGGATGAAGTCGCGGGCAACAGGTGGTTAATAATAAAGTATCCTTTGGTTAATAATGTAATATAAATGCTGCACAATTTCGATATAATTATACGCATAATCAAGAGATAAGTTGATGCAGCGCTCGTTATAGTGTGATGCGGAAGTCGCTTACAGGTATAAGTGGAAGCTATTTTCTTTTGACTGCTCGAAAGGTTACAAGTCTCAAGCTGATGGGCCTGTAGCTTACAGGATTTGCAGGATTTTGTCCTGGCCTAGGGATGTTTAGGACAACCGACTGCTTCCAAACATCTGGGAAGTACGTGTTCTACCAGCAGTCGTTAATCACTTTTGCAATATCGTGAATTGTATTTTGAGGTAAATTCTTCAAAGCACTGTTTTTAATAGTCTTAACCTGGTGCTTTCTACTTTTTCATATTCTTAATGATGCTTTGGATTTCATTCGTATCAATGTTATGTTTTGTGACATTGCTGTTTCCATTATAAAAGCCGGTTATGCAGGATTTTAATGTCTCAGATATATCAAGGTCTATTTACCAATCATCAATAGCTGTAAAAAACTGATGTGAAAGTGAGTTAGCAATAAGCTGCGATTTATCTTCGTCATTAGTGATGAAATTGCCATTCTGGGCTAAGAGTGGTGTAATATTAATGACTTTTTTTGTTTTGCATGGCTCAAACCATGCACCAAATAGAATTATCGTGGGTTGACAAACTCTTCACTTTATCGCTCCATCTGTCATTAAAAAGTCAGCCTGTTATACTTGGTATTAAGCCATGAATCTCGTGAAAGGAACCACTGCCTTCTAGCCGTATTCCTTCAATAAATTAAATGTTTGATTTTTGAAGTGAGATCAAGATGATCAGCTCGCTTCAACTGTATGGGTAAAGTACTAGAGTCAATAGCATCATTAATACGTTTTGTAAGCCTTTTCACATTGGTATCTATGTCACTCGCATTACGTACGTCACTAAGTGGGTCTACATCATTTTTGAGAATTTTTCTTAAAGCTGCCAGTCTTGTTTGAGCCTCAGTTTTTCTTTTAGGTCAACGTTTATGCTGTCAAAATTTAATGCAAGAGGAAAGATCATTTATGGTCTGAGGATCATTTATGGTCTGAGGAAAGATCATTAAAGTAAAGATACTAAACGACTTGTAGAAGCCCTTCAGCAACACACTATCAAGTACATCTCTTGAAGGAGAATGATCACAATAATATGTATAATCTAAATAGCCTACTGCAATAATATCAGATTGCCTTTGCACGTAGCCATACAAAAGGACACCGTACGAGTGCGATTGCTTAGCGTTCAAGTCTCCCGCCATAATAACAGGAATGTTCCCGGACAACAGCTCGTCAAGCTCATTAAAATCAAATTTATGTTTTGGCGAATTATAAAGAGCCACTAGTATCACCTCTCCAAATGTGGCGTCAGTAATGATAACAGAACCAGCTTCCATACCCATGTAGTCTTGGGTTGGTTCCTCTTGATACTGAATGCCTTTCTACATTATAATTGCTGAACCTCCTGACGAGGTCTTTAATTCTGTCTTTATGATAGACGTAATATCCAGGCAGCCTGAAGTCACGGCTTGGCCTTAGGTGTGTTTCATATGAAAATGCTATATCTATATGCCATTGGGTTAGGTAATTGTAAAACTCAATACATCTTCGGGAGACACCGCTGGCATTCCATATTAAGCAACGAAGCTTGCTTCGATTAGTAATAGAATAGCAATGATCAGCCATTTGTCAGTTTTTATTCGTAAGCATTCCACTCATCAGTGGCATTTTATTGCCCAATTCGTTTAAGGGTAGCATCCCCATCGAAAAATCAAAATTTTGACGAAAAATTGAAAAAAAAATTTTTTTTTTCGTTTTTAGCATTTTCAGGTTTTTGTGAATCCATCCTGAAATTTTTATAGCTGAACGTTAATTAGAAATTAAGATATTGATTAATTTATTTGCGTCAGTATTTCTGTTTAAGCGCTCATTATATATGCATAAAATTAAAATTGCTATAACTTGAGTTCTAATTATACGTTTAAAAAATTTAAACTGTGCTAGGTCAAGAAAAGGGAGCTCTATAACTTTATTTCAAAGTTTCTAAATCAATGAAACAAGTAGTTTTATTGGCTGTTGATAGCATTGCATGTTATAGCTATGCGCGGTATCAGCCAATCAAAAACAGTTTACAAAACGTGCGTGAACTAGCAATTTGGCTACCTCTATTAGCGTCTTTCTCCTGTAATTCAGTCATCTTTGTTACCTTGTGATCAATTTCAGTTCCAAACTTCACCTTTAGTTTATTAATCATTTTATAAACTATAAAATAATTAATAATGCCAGGTAGAAGAAGCGATCGGCCAATGAAGAGACGATTTCATGAAAATCGCTTCACGAACAATAAATTTTACAAAGAAGGTGACGCCGCAACAGAAGAAAACGCTACTGAAAAAATCACTTCTTTCAGGAAGCTAAGCGCATCAGGTATTCAGCACAGTTTTCGCACGAGTGAATTGTGTGAGAGATACAGATTTATTGACTTTGAACTGTTTTCAACATTTATTAGTCAATTTCCCTGTCCTCAGTGCTTTATTAATTGTGGATATGATATCAGTGAAAGTCGAAGATAAGGACTATGTAGCTGGTGGTTTTTAAAAATTGATGAAAACAAAAATAAATTGATATTTCAACTTTAAATCTAATTTACTCAGCTTTCTTATTTTCACATTATCACCATCAGTCTTGGCGTAATATCTTTTTTAAGAACTAACATATCATGAAACTTTTTTTTTCAGTTTTTTCACACATAATCAAGGAACATAATAAACTAGAATCATTGATATGTACAAATTAATTCTTTTTTGGTTTGATTTTGAAATATGTATTAAGCAAGATAACGTGACTAAAAATGGTAGAGATATATTTATATTTTTTCCCACCCGAATGGATAAAGCTAATTCAATAATTCTAGTTCAGAACGTAATACACATTAAGTAGAAACCAGAAAAAAAATTTAAACTCAATTGGACTAATAACTTCATCATAAAGTTGACAAGAAATTTATGCTAATGGGGTCTTTTTTAACACAAAAATGCTGTTTTTTAATACCAAAAAATTAATGTTTTGTTAATTTAATTAAAAATTTAGGTTCATAGAAATCATATACACTACTGTTTATAAAAATCGCAACACCCTGATGGAATGGTCTAATCCATATGCAATTTGCAATACTTGCATACAATAGGTCAGAGTATAAATGATTAGATTTTCTGAGTAATTGCTTGAAAGAACACCATGCCTCGACGACGACGAAGGGTACCATATCAACAGCTGACAGACTTTGAAAGAGGACGCATAATTCGTCTGCGTGAAGCGGGATGGTCGTATTGTGACATTGCTGCTCATGTAGGACGTAATGCAACGACAATTATGCGTGCATGGAGGCAGTGGAGCGAAGAGAACAGGGCACACCGAAGACCAGGCTTAGGAAGACCCAGCACGACGACACCACGAGATGACGGACACCTCTATCGCATGTGTGTAACAGATCGTGCAGCCACTTCCAGTGTTAGCACAACAGTGGGGTGCTACAGTAGGCAGGACAATGTCTGCTAGCACTGTACGACGCCGTTTGATTTCCAGAGGATTGATGGCACGAGTACCATTGTTGCGGATGCCTTTGACTCAAAACCACCGGTGCCTCAGGTTGCAATGGGCCCATCAACACCAACAGTGGCAAGCTGAATGGCAACAAGTTGTGTTTTCGGATGAGTCAAGGTTTAACTTGCAGCACCATGATGGCAGGATACGAGTCAGAAGACATCGTGGCGAGCGCGACTTTCCAGAATGCATCCTGCAGCGTCATTCAGGACAAACGCCAGGGGTGATGGTGTGGGGTGCAATTAGTTACCATGGCCGTTCCCGTCTGATCAGAGTCCAAGGCAATCTGAACAGTGACCGGTACATCAGGGAAGTTGTGCAACCTGAGGTCATCCCCTTCCTGCAGAACCTTCCAGGCGCTGTATTCCAACAGGACAATGCCCGACCGCATGTGGCCAGAAATGTCCTCGCCGTTTTCCAAGCACATCAGACGCCCTTGTTCCCCTGGCCTGCTCGTTCACCAGACATGTCTCCAATCGAACATGTGTGGGACAGGGTTGCTCATCGATTGGCTCGTCAAACTCCTGCAGCAGCAACTGTGGATGAACTGTATACCCGTGTAGACAGAGCATGGCAGGACATTCCCCAGGCCCTTATTCAGAGCTTGTTTGACTCAATGCCATGACGTTTAGAGGCTGTAATTGCATCCCACGATGGTTTCACCCGATACTAATGTGACAATAAAACGCATTGTATTGACCTGAAAATCTAATGGTTTCTTTTCTGACCCATGATATGCAAATGTTCCAAATTTAATGCACATTGGGCTATTCCATCAGGGTGTTGCGATTTTTATCAACAGTAGTGTAGTAAAAGGGAGATGACCATTTTCTCTCAAGTTTTCAATTTTGCCTTTTCGAGGCGGATGCTACCCTTAACGGATTGCATACACCGCCAATCTGTTTATACATTTGTTGTAAACCATTCACGTTAATGCTCTTATCTTGTTTGGAGACCATTGAGGCACAGATCTCCAGGGACACTTTGGCAATTTGCACTCTCCTGACTTGCGGATATTTAGGACATTTTGTGTAATTCGAGGTGTGTTGTCCATTACATCGAATACATTTTGGAGGATCTTGTCCTTTTACATTTGGGCAGTCTTTTGACTAGTGATCTTTGGGGCATTTATTACAATGGGAGGATTCCGTACAACCCATAAACACGTGGCCGAAGCATAGGCAATTATAACAATGTAAAAGTTTCTTATTAACGCAAAACATTTGAACACTCACAACTAAGGGCTCTATATGGGTCACACTTTTAAGTGTCTTATGTTCTGTGTTTGACATAACATAACCAGGGAAATTGACATATATATTGTCCCTTTAGCTTTTAAGCCTAATCACTTTCTCAGGGAAGTAGTTGGCCTTTTTTAGGATTTCTATAAATTCGTCCAATTCATATGCCGCATATATATTTCTCTCCACATATTTAATAACTTTCTCAGATTTCAGCTGATGATACTGAATCTGTAAAAGATTCTTGGCCTTAATGCCAGACACCAGTTTCCCAAGCGTCTCCTCATCACGACATTTTATCTTGATCATTCACTCCACCTGTGTGAACAGTGATATTATCAATGCACACATGTTTTTGGATCTCGCCTAGGATACCGTTAATTGGCTTACCGTGAGTGCGAATTATTATTGGCGGAATGTATACATTACTCTTATAATGATTGGCTGCTGTGAGATTTTTTGCAAAGTTCGCTGCTCAGACTTGCTTTCCCAGAAAGCAACAGCAATGCTATAATTTATATCAACAATATCAAGAACATTTTTGCTGTCTATTCTTATACATATTTTCAGTTTCTTGTTTCTTTGCGTTTATTAGTGTGTTTATAATCAGAATTCCTTTTTTAATTCGCACTCTGGGGATCATTGCCAGTTTTGTTATCTATCCCTGAGTCGGAAGAGACTGTATCCATAGGCAGCAGATCTGTTCCCTTTGTATTAATCGAATTATTTATGACCACATTGCCTTTCGATAACAAGTCATAGTGACCTGTCAGTAGATTTTCCAGTTTTTTAAAATTTATGCTGGACTCACTGCGTGCAGCAGAGATCTCAGCATTAATATTTGCCATTTTATCAGTCAGTGATATTCTTTTTCAGTGAATTGACCCTACCTTGAAGGTCATCGTACTTTGCACATGTTTCTTGGTGCATTAATTCAAGTTGTTCTCTAAACATAGCATCAAAAGCTTCGAATCTATAATCTTTACAAGCATCTTTTGTAACACCCCGATTGATCTGTTCCGGAACGTTACTGTTCTTTCACAATCCTCACCCCCCACCTTATTGTCGAAACACTTGTGTAAATACGATTTGAAAAACTTCCTCGCTTTAACAAAGCATCGTTTTAAATTGACATTTTTCTACAATAAATCTAAGATTTCAACAATGAAACGACAACAAAATGAAAAACAATGAAATTTCGTGAACCACGAGAAGATGTGTTACCCTTGTGACAAAATATATTGAAATAATAAACGAAAAATGAGTTACCTCAGAATATCTCCGGAACAGCTAGAGACAGGACGCCTATTCCTTGACGCCGTCAGAAGGCCATGAAGTATGTGTTCCAGCGAACGCAAAAAAAGAGTTCGCGTCGTACGCTTATCCTTTAAGGAGGCGTACCTTTTACATAGATTGTCAAATTTTCCCCAGTCGGATTTATCGTGAACCGCCGTAAATTCTTAAATAAGAAAACGAAAAGGAGAAAGAATGTTGTTAAACCTAGCGTCGATAGGCGTTCAAATGAGGACCCTCACCACGCATCGTTTAATCGACGACGATGCTTGGGACTTTGGTTCCGTAATACTTCGACACCAGAGCCTATAAAACGACCGAAGAATTATTTTGGCAAAAGGAATTCATAGAAACGACTATCCGGTATTGAGTTCTATAATTTGGGCCAGCCGGCTTCTATTTTATTCATATTGATCTGTTTTTTTTTTTTTTTTGGTTAAATAAACATTATTATAGACTTGCGAGAGTTTTGTTGCGAACGACCCAGCAATGATGAAGCTCCACACTTGGTGCGCAAAGCCTTTTGATGACCGCCAAACTCTGAACAGATCGAACACGGTGCAGAACGTTTCGAACGTCAGAATCCGTCCTTCTCACTGTTCCAGTCCACATCTGCCCAGGTCAAATTGGCAGTAAGGTTACCCTACTAACAGACTTCCTTCCTAATCCTAGTCCCATGTAAACTTTAGCTCTGATAGGATTTTTGGTTTTTTTGCGCCCCCCCCCCCCCTTACTTACCTGCCGAAGATTATACGCGTTGTCTTCGCTAACAATTACAAACTTTGCAAATAAAGAAATCATCTTGCGGCAATTCGCAGTATCTGTAAAAGAATTAAAACATTCATAAAACAAGAGGATTATTATATAATACTGTGCATGTAGACAATAACTTACCTGGCCGGAGAAGTGAATTAAGAATAATGGTTAAAGATGATGATAAAATTAATTAGAGCGAAGCTCTGTTATCAGGCGAAAATCAAAATTCTTTGTGCGCATAAAACTTTTGAACCAGAGAACATAGACAAATGAAATTTTGCACACAGGTGGACATGACCATCCTGATGGTCACTAAATAAAAATTTTAAAAATCGGTTCAGCCATCGAGGAATAATCACCATTTTGCTCTTCCCATTGAAATGCATTGAAAAAAATGTAAACAAACAATTGCACGTGCTAATAGATTTTTCAACATAGAAAATATGGCGAAGCCCTTCGCAAATTTTTTTCTGCACCATCGATTTTTGAGACCATTTTATCGGGTTCTTAGAACTTTTATCATCTGTTTTTTTTTAATTCATCGCTTCTTGAACCCTTCGATTTAAGGTGTAAATTGCTTAACAAATACATAAGAATAACTCAGTAACCTTGATTCTTTTTTACGTAGACTTGCATAGTAAATTTTTTGAAAGAGATTGTCATTTTTTCGTGTAACAAGGATTAGAGTCTAGAAACCATCTTAGTGAGTTACCATTATGTATACTGGTTGAGTTCGACAACTACAGTGGTCCGTGTCTGTATGACAGTGTCGTTCCGATTACACCTGTCTCTGTTGGATTCAAGAAAAATGGCGTGAGTTGTTCACGTAAACAGTTTCCGTTGAAAGTAGCGTACGCAATTACTGTGCATAAAGCTCAAGGAATTACTGTCGACAAAGCAGTGATTGATATTGGTGACACTGAATTTGGGCTTGGTTTAACGTATGTTGCGCTTTCAAGAGTGAAAACCATTGATGGTCTTCTAATTGACCCAGCTTTTCCGATTTCGCGACTGTTGGCAATCAATAAGCATTCTTCGTGGATCGTTCGGCGCGATGAAATTCAAAAATTAAAGTCATTACTCTGATCAAACCATAAATAAACGTTGAAATTTGACAATAAAAGCTTCGCTCTTTTATTGGATAAGATTATCGCGCTCCGCGAGTCGCAGTCCGCCCTTGTATATAAAGTTATCGGTGGAATCGTTAAATGATTAATTCCGAAAGAGGAAGGAGTGGCGTAAAATGGGAGATCCTAGGTTCATCTCCCTAAAGTGGAATGAACATTCTTAGTAAGGCTGAACGATAAAAGGGTTAACGAGAAATTTGCAAATTTAAATGGATTTAATGATAGTGTGAAATGTTCATATTTGTTGTAGAATTGCATTTGCTTTGCCAATTAATGAGATATTTTCTTTTTGTTACTATTTTTTTGGATGACTAAAAGCGAAAAGAACTGCAAGCTTTGGGAATACTGAAGACTCTAAGCCCATGTTGAGAAGACAGAAGAGATTGAAAGTTGTATGATGAATAAAAAGATGAAAACTTCCGAGAGTTATAATTAAAAGTTAATAAAGCCTCGGTTATTTTTTGCATTTCAATACCGATTAGAATTTTCTTCTCTCACTTCATCACCCACTATCTCAGAGCAGTGGTTACAGGTTCCTTTTGAGCTAAATTGTTCCAACGTAAGTTTGAGGTACGGATAATGGGTCTTGTCGGCTGCGTGTCTGTTATGCGCCGGCCTTGTGCGTACCTTAAGGTATCGCCAGACATAGGAGGACGTTACAGTTTTTTTTTGAAATGCAAAAACTTTTTAATATGCGTTATAGATAGCCTGCAATTTATGCGAAAGCAATTGTAATTCGACGGAAACTCATTCGAAGACCGGAGTCGCCCAACAACTGTAAGGACAAGCTGCAACAACAGCTAAGATTAGAATTGGAAGAAGAATATTTCACACATTTAGTATTAGAGCTTGATGAAACGGATCTGCTGATCGCTGCCTTATACAGAGAGAAATGCTCTATTTGTGTCCTAAACGAAGGCGCCGTCCGGGAGATTGCCGGACGTCTACGTATTCCAACCACACCAAACGTGGATCTCCGAGGGAATGTGGATAAAAGACTACCCGACATCAAGGCGGAGACTCAGATACACGCTGATTCAGCCTGTTGGAACAAGCCGAACTAGATGGGTTTCTAAAAAACGCCGTACTTAACTATACGCGGTCGAATAATGTGGGACGTGCGGTGGAAGTTAATTGGCTCAAATATGCCAAACTGATCAGTCTCGCACCTTATGAAGTAGGGGAGGACCTGAGAGAATACCTTGTGAGGCTGGAAGAAGAACTTACCGTGTATGGAGGAAACGAGAAATGTATGTTAAAACTACTACTACATCCTCTGTGCGTGGATGGGTCTTGGAACTGCTACGTGAAGTGGAAGACTGGGAAATTGGTCGGAAACTCCTATTGCGTTATTGGAATGGAGATCACAACGAGATGTATTATTACAAACGCTTGTTAGCAAGGACCCAAAAGACCGGTGAATGGTTTCAAGTCTACCTCAGCAACATGAGAGAAAGAATAAGTTGTTAACATCGCCCTTGGATAAAGAACACTTATGGTCTCTCGTACAGGAGAACATGCATCCTGACTACCGAGCCGAGGCTCAACGTTTTGAAGCAACAAGCCCCGAGGCAGTCTGGCCAGCACTCATACGTTATGAGTGAAAGGGTCATCATCGGGAGCAGGACCAAGAGGCGGATTCGGACACCCTCTGCGTGCAGACAAGGGTAGAAGAGACGCCAGCGGAAAAACTAAAAGGGGATGTGGGCGACGGTACTGCGTCACATCCTTATCGAATACTCTTATGAAAGGACTCGATCATCGACGAGATTAACACACGGAAGAAACGATTTTGCTACGGATCTTATATTGGACACAGGTTCCAGCATAACCATTATTCACGAGAGGGTCGCACACAAGCTCGCGAATTGGGAGACGAGACATTCAGATTATAAACGGATTAAAGTTGCCAACAGTATGGAACAAGATTTGAAAGTAAGGGTGAATACGTGTATAAGAGCTCTTGAAAACCAGTCGTGTCATCCAATATATATCCAGCCGTGGGTGTCAGATAAATTTCCTTGTGAAAGAATTCTTGGCGTCGACGTACTGCGTAGATTGCGCTTTCGCTTCAGTTTCGAAATTTCTGGACCACTGGAGTCCAACATATAAGAGAAAACGAAAACAACCGACATCGAAGAGGAAATAAGAACATTGATCGAACATAGCCGTACACGTATGGACCTAATTTGTGACAGGTATCCATATTATCGACATAATATCGATACGGGAAACCATCCATCGGTAAAGGTACGCCCTTACCCACAGTCACCTCTCAAGCAAGAAGCACTGCGAAACATCGTGCGAGACATGGAACGCCAAGGGGTTGTTAGTCTCATAGAAGGCTCCTGGTCGTTGCCCTACTTTCTCGTCAAGAAAAGAGACTTCACGGAATACAGATTCGTATTCGACGCTCGAAGGCTAAATGACATCACAAAGCCCATTGTCTATTATCCTTTGCCGATAGAGCAGATCTTGAGGAAGCTTGCGCATTCACGATATTTTTCCGTACTGGACCTCAAGGCTGCCTATTGGCAGGTAGCGTTAGAGGAAGGTTCTCGGGAAAAGACCACCTTTATCGTCATGGGCTTGGGCGCCTTTGCCTTTAATGTCGTACCTTTTGGCATTCCTAATGGCGCCCAAGTTTTCCAATCTCTCGTAGACCAGGTCTTGACCCCAGAAATCGAGCCCTGGAGTTTCCACTATATGGATGACATTATAGTGGGAACTCCAGACCTCCTCACTCACCATCGTATTCTGGGGTTAGTCTTTGAGCGGCTTATACAGCATAATCTGCGAGTAAACTTCAAAAAATCCCTTTTCCTTCAACGTGAGGCCGAATTTTTAGGCTACCGTGTAGATGCAAGTGGTCTACATCCGTCCATGAAGTACGTGGCTCCCATGCTCGAATATCCTAGGCCCAAGAATCCCCGTTTCATCGGGATGGTACAATTTTACAAAACTTCATCCCAGCCTTCAGTGAGATGAACCACCCATTGACACGGCTCACTCATAAAGATCAGGAATGGCGTTGGATGCCAGAATGCGAGAAGGCATTCCTGGAAATTAAGAAGACCCTCACAGAACCACCAATCCTGTGCCAACCAGATTTCAACTTCACGTTTGAAGTTCACTCAGACACCAGCAAAGTGGCGGTCGGGGGAAAACTCGCCCAAAATATACAGGGAGAAAGGAAAATTATAGGATACTGCAGCCGATCGTTGACTGATTTAGAGAAGAAGTATACGGTTATAGAGTGGGAG
>JAHWFO010039015.1:0-16202 GCA_023313115.1 Rhysida immarginata
TTATGTTCCTACACCATGATCTGTACATTAGGTGGTCGTTGAACTAGACAAAAAAACAGGGTTAATGACTTTTTCTGCCACTGGTGGGATCCAGTCTAATAGGGCCGTAATTTTATTTATATTTCTATGGTCAGCAAATAAGATTTATTTATATGGCCTTACGAAGAATAAAGAAGCAAGATTTATTTTTCTCTACCCCTTCATCTATTCTTGGCCTTACTTATTGACCATGGTTTACATTAATTGCTAAAATATAATAAATGCTGGTTTTAAACAATGCGAATGGCTGCTAATCCGTCCCGATGCGACGGGTCGCCCTATATAGTGATTATTTTCATAGATTTCGCACGTGTGACTTAGCACTTAGCTCCTTAACAACGCGCCATCTTGGTTCCACACACGCCGTTGCTAAGCATTCCATATGCTGATTCCAATACAACTTTCCTTGCTCTAGTGATCAAAACGTCCGGAATAAAATTACACTTTATTGCCACATTTTTTAACAAGAATGATTTTACCGCTAAAGCGGATAAAGGGAGCACATTTTCAAGTTATAGCATCGTACATGGATATATTGAATTAATCAAGATTTTAAAACACTTAAGAGAAAATAAATAAATATGAAAACTAAATTATAAATTACTACACTGATTGGAAGAAAGTAATTGGACTGAAATTACTACACTAAAACTTTCGATTTTAAACGTTTTGTCGAATATCTAAAAAAAATACTTGACGCATTATCCTGAAACTTAACGGATGTAAACAGCATGTTACACCACACATATTTCAGGGAAGGTTTTGTTCCGTAGGTAAATAGAGGACCAGCAAGAAAGTGAACCAAAAAATAATGTTTGGGATCACCCTGAAAAAAATAACGCTTGAAATGTGATGTAGCTTTACCATAGGATTAAGAAGCTTCTTTTACTTATCCGTGTTCATTTATATGAGAATAGCACGCATATTCATGGAGATATATAGATTTCTTTAAAAATATCGAATTGTTTTCGTAAGTTTTTTGTTTATAACATGCAGCGTATTCAACCCAATGCAATGCCATTTTCAGGAAACTTGACAAATTATAATAGAGACAATCAGAATATGAAAATGTTAAATATTTGATGAGATATGAGCATTTTTACTAAATAATGTTTAACTGCGCATGCGCAAGCGCTACCAAAATGTACTTTGGATAATTTATTAGTCAGATGTATAGCGCTACTCTTATAAAAACTCCAAGCAAATATTGTGAAAATTCAGAAAGATATCGCCGATAGAATGAATTGAATTTCAGTTGCTCTCAAAAATAAGCAAAACGATAAGAGGGTGTTCTCCAAATTTTTATTTTTGGAGCGGACAACCTTCCATTGGATAAGAAGACCCTGAATAAAGAAATCTCCACAATTAGAAGGATCGCCACCAGGAATGGATATAACCAAAGGACCACCACAAGGATTTTAAAAAAGAGGACGTTCTATAAATTTATCAAAGACAACACGACTTTAAAGAAAATCAAAGGGAAGTACACCACGATATCAATACCCTTTAATAATCAATTAGTTAAGGGCCTTAGCTCCATTTTTAGTAATCACGACCTAGCTTTATCCTTCAGCAACCCAAACCAAGCAAAACTATTACTGGGTAACCCAAAGGATAAGGCCCCCCCACTCCTGCAGACTGGAATCTACAAGGTTAAGTGTCCTCAGTGCCCCAAGTTTTATTTTGGACAGACGGCCCGCAATCCTACCATTCGATTTAAGGAACATTTGGTCCACTTGAAGTATGGAAGAAGAAACCTGTCCGCTGTGGCGAAACACTCGTTGGATACGGGACATAGAATATCGTTCAACGATCTTGTACTTGTTAAAGCAATAAAAAATAATCGCCTTCTGGATGCCTTTGAAAGTTTAGAAATCTCATCAGCCAACCGCAAAAATTTACTAAACTCCGACAAGGGACCCATTGGAGATTCTCAACTGATTAACTATTGGTCCAAACGGACCAATCACTGAATTATCCCCCTTAGTGGGGTTTATCACTTTTTCTGTCATTGGTACTGTCAGACTATAAATATCGGTCTTGTTCTTTTTCACACTCAGGAGGACGATCAGGACGATCAAAACGGACTAGCTCTTCAAGGTATCACTCTACTCTCTTTTCAGGTATCATTTCATTATTTTCATTTCTCGGTGCGCCCTTTTCAGGGCGATATTCACCTTCTGTTACGTCTTATGTGCTGGTCCCTGGCGTTGGAATTAATATTCCCGTAAACCAGTACATCAAGACGCTCATTATCCTTCTGGGTCCCTGGCGTTGGGATTAATTTCCTCGCAAACCTAACTAAGGACATTTTCTCATATCATCTATTATTATTCTAATCATTCACGAGCGGGTCCCTGGCGTAGAATTAATTTTCTCGCAAACCTGACTTGTTCTTTTTTCTTAGAGCTAGGTGCGTACTTCTTAGGACGGCTTCTTTAGCACACACCTAGCTACGAGGTTACTACCCCCCCCCCCGGGTTCTATACATTTATATATGATGGCTTCGTCTAAATTAACCAAGCTGAAGTCGACTAAAGAGCATTTGCTAGTGGCGGATGGTAAAACTGTGTCCTGCGAAAAGGCATACCGGGATGCCTGCTTGGATGCTAGGTTTGCTGCTTTTGACCTAGTGTTCAACGAAATGTTAGAAGCCCTCCAGGATGAAATAAACGCTAAGTATAGTGCACTGGAGGAAAAAGTCGAATCCCTACACAAAAGTTTTGAGGAGAAGTTCGAAGGTATCAATAAGGAAATTAAGGACTCTCGTAGAGATGTTATTGACAAGATAAGCGAACTTAAGGAAGCCTTTGGGAAATGCTCCGGGACTCCGAAGGCAAGTAACTCCACGGAAGATAATCCAGTTGATAGCAGCAAGGTAAGTAATGTCTTAAAAACTATTTCCTCTTCTAATAGTACGGAGTCTATGGATATAATAGAAAATAGTGACTGTTCGACAAATGGTGGCTGTAAGAGAAGTCACTCTGACGGAACTGATGAAGAAGTGGACGACAGTCCCTGGATTGGTGTCACTAATAAAAAATTCAGAAAAGGCACGAGGATCGATAACCTAAAGACCGTCTCCAGTATAAATGAAGAAGTCGTCAGCGCGACTAGAATGAGGAATCCGAAGTATGTACAAGGTCGCTCGGCTAATAAAGACCATAGGATCACGAAGAGGTATGTACCGCCAATTATCGTGCGGACTCATGGCGTCCCGTTTAAGACGATTTTAACTGAGCTCGAGAAGCATGTTCCAGTCGAAAAGATCGCCGTTCATACGGGCAGAGCTGAAACCATCAAGGTTAAATGTGAAGATGAAGAAACACACAACAGGTTAGTCTCTGGCATTAAATCTGATAATATTTTAAAAATTCAGCATCATCAACTGAAGTCGGAGAAGGTCTTGAAATACGTAATTCGTAATGTGGATGTTACGTATGACCTCGATGACTTCCAAGAAGACCTAAAAAGAACCAACTACTTCCCGGAAAAAGTTATTCGATTGAGGAAAGCCAAAGGATCCATTGATATGCCAATGGTTTTGGTTCTACTCCCGAACACCGAACACAACCAATCATTGAAAAACGTAACACGTATTGGGCCGCTGGCAGTTTCAGTGGAGGCCTTTCGAGGGAACAAGAAGCCACTATAGTGTTACAACTGCCTGCGCTTCGGACACGTATCCATGGGCTGCACGGAAGATCCTCGTTGTAATAAATGTGCTGAGGGGCACCAGTCAAGAGATTGCCCCAAGATCAAAGGACAAGACCCCCCAAAGTGCATCAGATGTGGTGGATAGCATACATCAAGCTACACGAAATGTCCAAAGTACCCCCAGGTTCAAAGGATGTCTAGTTCTAAAGTGACAGCAGGCAAATCCTATGCTGCCGCTGTTTCTACGCCGGAAGATAAAGGCCTCAACATCAACGACCTACCAGGTATGTATAAGCAATTAGGACGTATCTTTAATCTGTTTTCTAATCTAGGCAAAAGTTACCCACAGTTGAGTGGGCTCCTTACGACCAACTAATTTTAGTATGGCTGCACAACGTTATACTGTAATCAACAAAGGTGAACTTCGGTGCGTGATCTGGAACGCTAGGGGCATTCCCCGAAAGCGTATCGAGTTTCACAACTTTCTGATAAATCACGAAATTGACGTGGCTTTCCTCTGTGAAACTCACCTCAAACCAAGCCAAGACTTCAAGCTACCTGGCTATTGTGTGTACCGTAAGGATCGAATGGCTTCAAATGCTGCAAGATGTGCGTCTGGGGGCGCTGCGATCAACATTAAGAGGGGAATTCAACACCAAGAATTAGTATCCAAGTCTTATGCAGGTATGGAATCAGCCTCCATCATTATCAATGACGTCTCCTGTGGTGAAGTGAAGTTCGTAGCGCTCTACAATTCACCTAAACATTATCTTGACATTTGCGAGCTTGATGAACTCTTCAGTGGTGACACTCCAGTCGTCCTGGCTGGTGACCTAAATGCCAAGCATCCAAGCTGGAACTCCAGAACGCAGAATTACAACGGCATGATTCTATATAGGTACATACAAGGTAGAGATGATATCATCGCTGCTGGACCTGTGGAGGACACCTACTACTACGACCACTCCCCTAGTAGTGACGTTTTGGACATCTCGCTCTTGAAGGGTTTCTTCAAACCGTACAATATCTTCACGATTGATGACCTTTCTTCTGCCCACAAGCCTGTGGCGTTGTACTGTGACAATGTTGACATAAATTTCCGAGAGGAACTCGTACATCATCAAGACTGGAGGCTCTACAAAGATATCCTTAAGGACTATGGCTACCATCCCGACGTTGCTTACTGTACAGAGGACATCGATCAACTTGTTAATGACATCACCAGATGTATTAACAGTGCCATAGAAGTCAGTAAGTATCCATCAGAGAAAAAACCTTCTCATCGAATCCAACTCTCTCCTGGAATCCAACGCCTAATTGCTGAAAGAAACAGGACCCGTAGACTTTGGCAACGCTATCGTGAACCTTGGCTCAAAACCAAGTACAACAGGTTAGTGCGAAGAGTTCAAGAGGAGATAAAAGAGCTTCGCGACGCTAGATGGAATGAAAAACTCAAAAGCTTGTCGGCTCGCGACAATTCCATTTGGAGTATGGTTAGAGCTTTACAGAAGAAGAAGAATGTTATGCTTCCTCCTCTCCGTACACCACAAGGTAACTATGTGCAAACTGATCAGGACAAGGCCCAAGTCATTGCAGATTCACTGGAACTGCAGTTTGTTACTCCTACCAACGATAAGCCCGAGAGCCAAATCATGTCTCGGCGGGTGGAAGAAGGTATTTACAACTTTGATGAAGTCCCGAAGCATTTTACGAAGTACAACATCGAGGCTGGTGAGATCGCCAACATCATAAATAAACTGAAAAAGAAGAAGGCTCCAGGAAAAGACAAGGTGAGTAATAACGCCCTTATGAATTTCCCAAAGAACTTTATTGAATTTCTCACCAATATCATTAGCGACTGCTGGAAATTTTCTTACTTCCCTGTGGCTTGGAAGAAATCTATTGTGTTGAGTATCCCAAAGCAGGGACAAAATCCTGCAATTCCCGCGAGCTACCGACCTATTAGCTTGGTACCCTCGATGTCCAAGGTGTTGGAGAGAACGATCCTTGTCAGATTCCAAGATCACTGTCTAGCAAATGACCTTTTACGGGAAGAGCAGTTTGGCTTTCGTGCTGCCCACTCTTGTCCGATGCAGATATGGAGGCTCGTTGAAGACCTGAGCACCCCCCTGAACCTATCCAGGTACTGTGGGGTGGTATTTTTCGATGTCAGTAAAGCTTTTGACCAAGTGTGGCATGAGGGCCTTGTCTACAAAATGATCAGAGACGGGTTCCCTGCCGATTTGATCTTGATGGTGAAATCCTTTCTTGACGGCAGATCCTATCAAGCCAAGGTTGGAGAAAATCTTTCCACACCCCGTGTTGTAAAGGCCGGTGTCCCTCAGGGTTCTGTCCTCGGGCCTATGCTATTTAATTACTTTGTACATGATTTCCCAAAACCCGATAATTGTAATCTCTATTTTTATGCGGATGACACTGCCATTATGACATGGGCACACCAGCCGGCTCACGTTATCACTCGGCTGCAGTGCGCCTTGAAGCAGTTCGAAGACTGGTTTAACTGCTGGAAGTTGAACCTTAACGTCGGAAAGTGCAAGGCTTTGTACCTCAATAGGAAGCTCAAGCATCCCCCAGATTCTCTTGTTCTGTTTAATAAGAAACTGGAATGGGTGGACAACTACAAGTACCTGGGAATTATCATTGACTCAAGACTCTCATGGAACCAGCATATGTCCTATGCTCTGAACAAAGCGAAGAGGGCTAAGTACAGTATCATAGCTCTTATGGGTCGCAACAGCGCCCTCAGCATTGACAACAAGCTACTTCTGTACAAATCGATTATCCGGACCATACTCCTCTATGGCATGCCTGCGTGGGCGACTATCTGTAAAAGCAGATGGAGTGAATTACAGTCATTCCAGAATGTTACCCTGAGGACCATTGCCCAGCTGGACAGAGGGACGGTGAAGGACCAGTCCATCCACCTCGATTTAAACATGGCCCATATCGGTGGGTTTATACAGGATCTCCTTTTGATTATGCTACAGAGGGTGAAGACTCGCGACAATAGGCTTGTGAAGGGGATACTGGAGAACTCAGTGAATATGAACTGGCATACGAAGTGTCGTAAACCGGGGCACGTTCTTGACCATCAATTTTGAAGATATTAGCAACGTCTCTTTCCCGGACTACTGGAAGATGTGATAATCTTATTTCTCCTTGTATTTTTTATTTCGTTTGTTTTTTGTTTCTGACAATCGTCAATCTTACTTTCTTTTTTGTATAATATGGAAGACCGCTTGGGTTGGTTAGGCTTCTTGACTATCTCAGTGTATTTCCTTTGGAGTTTATTCTGGTTAGATGAGCTTTGTGAAAGCGCTGCTTTCGTCCCATCCTAACGAATGTACACTTCACTGTTCGATTGTCGATTGTCGATTTTCACACTCAGTATCATCTGGTGTGTTACTCCCTTCTTTTCTACCTGCTGAATGATGAGAGCTTCGCCCTCGAAAAGCGCTTCTAGGATTAGGTTGTATTTTTCTTTTTACTTAATTTTTGTTGTGGTTAAAGAGTTGTTATTTACTTTGTCTTTATTGTCTTTATTGTGTTTCAAACTTGCAACGTTTCATCATCAGATCAGAAGGGCGCTATTGTTACCCCTGAATGATACCGCAAGGAATAAAGAATTGGACCTAATCAAATCAGACGCAGAATTTAATGGGTATAATACAAAAATAGTGGATAGAATAGCAGATAAGATTGTCGGACATATTTAAGATCGATGAAATCACAACTTTGACAGGAAAAAGAAATGAAGAATACAGAAATGTGTTAGTCCTTCCCTACAACAATACACTAAACAAAGGGATCAAGAATATTTGTAGTAAGTTTGATTGTAAAGTAGTTTATAAGAGCAGTAATACTTTAAAGAGAAAACTAAGCATAATAAAAGATAAGATCCCAGCGGAAGATTGCCCCGGGGTATATAAGTTTAAGTGTACAACGTGTGACAAGTTTTATTTGGGAAGCTCGTAAAGAGGAGTGGGCATACGGATGAAGGAACTGTAATAGTACTACGAAATGAACAAGGAAACGAACTGAGAACGACTGACTTTATTTTACCAATTTTCCATCTACACAAAAAGTCGATGATATCATACCTTCAACAACCAATCAGAAGCTACGTAATACAAACACAGTAGCTTAGCCCTGAGCCGCACGCTGATTGGCTGCCACATAACCTCCCCTGTTGGAAAGCACCCCCTAGGGTTGACGTGGTCTCGGCATCCGTCCGAAACGTGTGATCACTATCTTATCCTCGTCGGACTTATCCACGTATGCTGGCTCTAAACGGTCGATCGTAATCCAGTCCGTTCTGTTCTCTAATTGTATCTGGAAAGTTTTGTTGCTCCTTTGTAGGAACTTGAAACGGACCCTTATACGGCGTTTATACGGAGGGACAATGTGCATCTTGACGAATAAACACGACTTTGGGATATACACAGACTGGATCTTTGTTTGAGAAAAAGGAATTGGGGCAAGGCTCCCCACTGAACGACGTAAGTCTTCTATGTTTATATCTTTATCGCCATTCGGAAAAAATTCGCCAGGTACCACAAAATGTTTGTTCGTACAGCATCTCCGCTGGGGAATACCCACTGTCCTCCTTCACCATGGTTCTTAAGCCCAGCAGCACCCATGGTAAGTGCTCCGTCCATCTATAGCCGTTACAGCGAGCTGTCAGGGCGGCCTTTATTGTTCTGTGCCACCTTTCTATGATACCGTTGGCTTGGGGATGGTATGCCGTGGTATTATGTATAGTGATCCCGAGAAAGCGGGCGAGGGCTATCCATAAGTCAGCGGTAAAAGTTGATCCTAGGTCCGATGTTATGTGTTCCGGGACACCAAATCGCGCCACCCAAATATTTAATAAGATCTTAGTGCATGCCTTTGCTGTGGCTTCTGCCATGGGGGTCGCCTCCAACCATCTTGTGTGTCGGTCAGTGATAGTGAAGAGGTATTTCTTACCCTCTGACGTAGGAAGAGGACCCACCATGTCGATGTGAATATGGGCGAATCGACGAATAGGTGGTATTTTCCCAAAGGGGGCTTTTGTATGACGGTGAATCTTGCTTTCTTGGCAGCGTAGGCAACTGAGTGTCCAGCTTCTGATATCCCTATTTATGGAGTGCTATATGAATTTTTCTGTTATCATTTTTGTGGTGGAACGTATTGATGGGTGAGATAAGGTGCGTCTCAAAAGTTTAAAGAAAAACTTGTTTTTGTTCAAAAGAAAAAAGACTATTGAAGGCACATACAATTACTGGCTGTACAAAGCACTTAAAAGAAACCCCTGAAAAAATTATTCATGAAAACATAATAGAAATAAAAATATTCAACAAAATGGAATTTTGCGTGTCTCAAAAGTTTAAAAAACGACTGAAAAAACATCGCATGAATTATACAGCAGCTTAAATTGAACGACCATTTGCCTTGACTGTTTCAAATACTCTGTTCGGCATTGAGTTTATGAGGTTGAACAATGTTTCTGTTTTTACATTGTACCATGCATCTTCAATTGCTCTTTTCAATTCATCAGTCAAAGAAAATTGACGTCCGCTGGCATTAACTGCACGAGACATGATTCCCCATAGATTCTCTATAGGGTTCAAGTCTGGGCTTCTTGGGACCAAGTCATAACGTAAATATTTTGTTTTCTGAACCACTCCATTGTTGATCGCGAAGTATGGATGCTAGCGTTATCCAGCTGGAACACCAATTCCAGGCCACACTAATGATCACAGACGGGTAACAGATAAAGGTAAGGGTTTTTTGGTTTGTCAGCGAATTTTCTCTTCCACTGATGAAAGCCAAATTGGTGGTACCGTTGAATGCGAAGCCGACCCAAACCATGACAGAACCACCTCCTTGTTGTCTTGAGTAAAAGGTCTTCGGTTCCTGTCGTACGTCGTGCCTGTATGATGCCCACCCATCAGGACCATCCAAGTTCCACTTCTTTTTAACACTGAACAACACCGACATCCATTCGTCTTTCCAGGCCATGTGTTCTTGTGCCCAACTTAGCCTTTTTTGAATGTGCTTGGCAGTCCGAGGTGGTTTCTTCATCTTATTTGGAGACAACATGTCCACTCGCAATTACTAGCCGATGTACAGTGTCTTTCGATATGTTTAACCCAGTCACGTCTTGTATCTGGCGAATAGAAAGATTTTGTGTGGCTGCCAGTCGTATAATACGTCTGTCATCGCGAGTTGAGGTAACTTTGAAACGACCAGATCGTGTTTTTTGGTGGAACGAAGAACTCCTCTTCAAAACAATATAAACCCCTGCTGTGGATTTTCCAGTAATTTTGAAAATATCAGCAACAGATAGTCCGTTGGCTTTCAGTCGCCAGATTTCATCCACTTCATCGATTGTGAATTGAGATTGGCGTGGCATTGACGTAGGTCAATTGTGAGTGGAAGAAAAGCTTTCTTTGAAAAAAATGACTAACTCTGCAACAGATTAATAACCTGTCACTCACAAATTTACATATTGGACGTTTCCATTCTGCATCTGAGGGTGGTTCTTTAAACTTTTGAGACACGCAAAATTTCATATTGTTAAATATTTTTATTTCTATTAGGTTTTCGTGAGTAATATTTTCAGGAGTTTCTTTTAAGTGCTTTGTAAAGCTAGTAATTAAAGCATTTGTATGTAGCTTCAATAATCTTTTTTCTTTTGAACAAAAACATGTTTCTTTATACTTATGAGACGCGTAAATAAATACAGGTAAAAAGCGTTTCAAAAAAGGTAGCATTAAGGAACAGGTTATGCACCATATTTGTCAACGCATGTAGCATTGTCTTTTTTATTGTTTTTTTTAATAATAAATATCAAATTAACTCAAATCATTGTTGATGACAAAGAATTTTAATTGTTGTATTGTTGATGTTCATTTGAAAGCATTTTATGTATTTTTCGTCGTTTTCTGAGCGATTTTAAGTTTTTTTCATACACTTTGAAAGTAATTTTTTTTTAATAAATATCAATTTTGAAGTTTTTGATTTATACTTATTTTATAAAAATTTTGTTAACACTCTTTCTTTAGTAACAAAAAAGTTATTGATTTTTGGTGCGAAACTGACCTTAGTTCTCCACAGTGGGACGGGGGGAGAGACGCAGAGATAGGGAGGGACAATTTAGCTTAAATATAAATATTACATTTAGATAATAATTCGATAAATATATCAAAAGATACCTTTAGATTTTTTCAAAGTTATCATTGCGGTAAAGATTTTTCTATCGTAAAATGGAAGGAAAAATTCTGCAACTGGGCTCGAACCAGGAACCTCGGCTGTCATGGCCGACGCCTCTACCAACTGGTAGGCTTAGCTCCAGTTTACAACATTAATTATTATTAATTTATCATTCCGGTGAAATGAATCGGGAGTGTCAGAAATGTCATGCAAAGCATTTTGGATATTTATTGTGTTATCTATTTTTCATTCTTCAGGGTTTATTAATAAGGAAGATTGAGGCTACAACAATTACACATAATTTTTTCCCCTCAGAAATGTGATCGAATTTCGATCATTGGGGGATCCTAGTGTAATAAAATGTGTATAACTTATTTCAGCTAAAATAATTTAATAATAACAAAACAAAAAACTTTCAACTATTTGCGTTGCTAATACCGTTAATATGAACGCTCCGCCTCTGATTATTTTTATACATGCATAGAGAATCCTTATGAAAATCAATAAAAACATAATTTAGGAATTCATAAAATGTATTACGGAAGCAATGTATTTTAATTTTTCGGTATTGAAACTAAAATTTCACAAACTATATAATCACATTAAATCTATGAAATGGAGAACCGGAAAGGCTAGGCACCTGCGTCCTAAAATTCTTTGATCTATATTGTAATCACATAATAAATGATCACGCAAGTAGGTCATTGGAAAAGAAAACATTCCTATCAGTTGCCTGTTGCGACGAGAGCGGTTGTGGTAAAAAAATCCTGGATGGCTTCACACGGAAGAGGTTACATTCGAGCGGTAAGTTGAAATATTAGCTTATTGAAAGTTAAGGCCCGCTTTTAAACAGGGGGACAATTTTTTTAGATTTTTTTAAAGAGGAAAATAAGTGAAAATAAATGAGAATTTATTCAACGCTTATTTATAGCAACATTTATGAATTAATTATTATAACCCGTCAGCGGACAATTAATGAATGAACCATGACCTCTTGATTGCTCAAATTGTTTCTCATTCTCAGGAATGCCTATTCCCTTCTATTGATAAAGGCAATTTTACCATCAGTGCATAAAAATTGACAACATTATGTGTAATCTATTTCTGCTAGGACTTTCCTTCTAAAAAGGAGTAGAGCCACGTAATGATTGTCAAAAACGTGCTAATTAATGATTGTTTTCGTTATCTGTCACACTGAAGGCTCCATGATAGTCTTCGGGCTTTATATTCATTAGGAAGCGCAGATTGGCCATAAACATGAGTAGACAACATATGGCAATGAAACAAACAACATTGAAATGTTGATTATGCTTCATGCGTTAAATTGGCATTAATTAACTGTTGTGGAAATTTAATCTGATTTCCACCTTTTCGGTCCAATTTCCACCTTTAGAGGACCTCGCCCCGTCCGATTTCCACCTTTAGAGGACCTCGCCCCATCCGATTTCCACCTTTAGTGGACCTCGCCCCGTCCGATTTCCACCTTTTCGGTCCTCTAAAGAATTATTTATGAGGCAAACGATTCCCTAACCAAATAGCATTGCAAGCATCGACAATATCTCGTTAAATTGGGACAAGAAACGTACCGTGGAGGAATGTTTCAACTGGTGAAGTGCTGGTATAAATGCTTAAATGTTCACGGCGACTATGTTGAAAAATAAACAAACCTTTGTAGTATACATGACATTTGTGTCGATATTTCTTTTTTTGAAAATGTCCTGGATAATTTGACCTGTACCTTTATTATCGGACCGCCTTCATATAATCATAAATACAACAATACCATATTGGTTAAGAATATTTTATTTTATTTTATTTATTTCAAAGTTAGTTACAAAAAAAACCTATTCAGGGCCCTTATGGCCGAAAAGGCCGACGAGAAGGGTCCCCGAAAAGTTATTAAAAAAATTACAAAATCACCAGAAACAAATGTCAAATCGACTGTGGCGCAACATTTTTAGAATCCAACCAAATTTTTTCCAGTTACTAATTGATATTGCGTATGAACACTGGCAAAGTATTTTGTTCTAAGTCCAACTTGTTTCTTTGATATATACGTTTTTATACAGCACTTTATCCGTGGACGTTGGTGAACGGTCATTCGAAAAAAAATTATAACTCCTTAATAAATCGAGATTTCTTCACGAAAGTTTGTGACAACATAAGAAATGGTGGTGAGCATTGAGCGAAATAGGATAAAAGCATTGTTTTTACTATTTAATGAAAATATCCCTATTTATATCATAAAAATGGCTGAATAATATTATGCTGTATAGAAGATAAGGGCAAGACGAATGAACGGCGAAATTTTACCAGCAAATATATTTAACCATTTTCTATACATGGTAAAAGTTTCAGTTTATATTTCGGCTCACTTCCGCCTCTTCACGTATTTACGTACTGTAACGTGCCAAAAGATGGGTCTCCCTTCTACCCATCTTACTTCACAAACTGATGATATAACAAAATAAGATTGTTTAAGGCGACGTCATTCGCCTATCGCCCCTCATCTAAGAATAGAGCAATGGTAATAGCGTATTTTTTTCTGATAGAGCGGGTAAACAATGGTGAGACAACAATGGCAAATATGCGAGCGACAATCGTCGCGTTAACAGGGTTTTTCTGTTCGCATAACGACGGAAAAATAATAATAATAATAATAATAATAATAAAAATAAAGGCAGAGAAGAAGCTAGTCAGTTACAAAACAGACGAAGTCCGCCATGAGAGTGAAGAGTTTGGAACAGAGGAAAAAAAGGACAAACAGTCAGAGAAGTTGGACACTTATCATGAATAGGTATAAGTCCCTCCCCTTCACGATTAAAAGAGATGGCGATATCAGAAAAATTCTCAAAACGTTTGGTGAATATTTGATAACCGATGGAATGAAGATATGCCACGCCTCGGAATGGAAATAAAGAATAATGAAGAGGCCTCTCTGGTACTGAGAATGGTATATGGGCCATAAAGATTTTAAGACATTCCCGTTGATGTTTTTTTTTGTTTACACTTTTTTATTTACACTTTTTTATTTAGAATCGTTTGTGACCAGAGTCTGCAGAAGTCCCAGCCATGCTCTTCGAATGTGAGAAATCCTCGATAAGACGTAAAATAGAAGACCGCTGATGGCCGGACGTAGTCGAACACATGAAACGGATTGCGGAGATTACAAATGAAAGAAAGTCGGTGCCGTAAGTTTGTTCCTCTTACTAACACCTCCAAAACCCCTAGATTCGTGTTTTGAGAAACCTCTGCCCTTCCCATAGTTTTTATTAGTCTAGTTTTAGATTTTTCCCTTCCCTAAACTTACTCGCATAATTCCACGTGATCTAAACCAACCCAACTTTAATTTTCAAAATAAATACTTAACTGTTTCAATAAGACTCACCTAAAGAAGAAAACAAAAAGGAAAAAAAAGAGATTAAACATAAATTAAGATTATTCATCTTTAAGAGAAACTGTGGTAGATTAAAGACTAAACTTGCATGAATAAATGAGTTTAAAAAAAGAAATAATTATAGAAAACTAAGTTGAGTGGTTAATATTATTGGTGCAATCAAAAGAGAAACAAGATAAAAGGATTTTACTTACTTAACAGGTCGAATCCTACTGGATGTCGAGGACGACGAGGAATTTTCAGGGGGAAATCCTAAGAGCACGCACTTCCTTCGGAAGGGAAGTAAAGCCGTTGTTCCCGTGTAGTCGTTTGCCGGCTGCACGTTAAAGAACCCTTGCGAGGCAAAATTTGCGGCCCTTTTAATGCCGTCATGAAATGACCATAGCAGTTGAAAAGGACGTTAATACCAAACAAACCAAACCAAACCAAACCAAACCAAACCTACTGGATGTTGACGGATCCCAATCCAAGAACGTTTGACGAAGAATTTAGATGGACATGAACTACCTTAATAATTTGTTATTGTGATACTGGACAGGATCTATTTTATGATAGATGTTCGATTATTATTTTTAATTTTTTTTTTTTAGTTTTCTGACGCCGTGAGCGGCAAACTATATTGCTGTTTTTCAAGATTAAAATAGAAAAGGATCATTATTTATTGTCGAATGTGGTTATAACCGAGATTGAAGGAAGGATTTAAAAATAAAGCAACGGTTATTTTTTGTCAGAATTTTGTGGTCGTGAAAATCATTATTTAAATCTTGTGCTTTATTCGTTTTGATTAGTGAATCACGTATCCCGGGGAGATGATGATGCAAGACAAAGTGGAATCATGGCAGAATACCCAAGATAAGTAGCTAATTGACTATTTCTCCTATCTCATTATTATACCTTGCAATTATTAATGACAGAATTCGTGTTTCTCTCCATTGCACTCTTTATTGCTCACAAAAAAGCAACCTTTGTCAACTGAAGACGTCGGGGTACGGGAATGTCTGAAGTGGTTCCTCGCCTTCTTCTGTCTATTAAATCGTTACAGTACGAACATGTTCAAACGTGCTCGCCACCTATCTATGCATGTCTTGAAGGCGGAGGCACTCCACTGTCTGTCTCTCGCTATCCAAACTGCATGTCACATCAATCTCTTGTGTGAAGTATCTTTCACTTCAATCCACGAGCTGAAGAACTATCGGGTAAGTGAAGTAAATATGCTCACCATAACTTTTATAATTTAGTTAATCAGAATTTTGGAATAGATGGCGAATGGAATTTTTTTGCCACAAGTCATGGGAAAAGTCCATGTGATAATATTGGCGGGACAACAAAGAGGTTAGTGACAAAAGTCAGCCTACAGCGTCCATTTCGGACCAGATTCTGTCCTCGAAAGATCTTTACGAATTTGCAAATGACCATAGTATTGTAATAAAATATTTTTATGTGAATAAAGACGACATTGGTCTCACAGAAATTGAATTGATGGAACGATTTAATAACTCCCTACGAATTTCTGGTACAAGAGGAAGCCATTCTTTTATACCAAGAGATGACCGACATTTGAGAATTTCCAGAGTTTCATTGTCACCTACATTCTTTGATACTCCTGTGTTAAAACGGGTGTGAAAAATATCTTTAGTAACTACGTTATATATCAGCCTCACAGTCTTTAAGATTTCGATTTTGACAGTCAACAATAAACAATTTGTATCTCCTTCCAGACTGAAAAATACATATCCATTTGCCCTCTTGCACAATAAATTTTCAAAAATGACCCAAAAAATTATATTTTTTCCTCTTTTCAGCCCACGTCTTCAAATAGATCAATATGTCTCATACATCAAAACGTGGCGTTATAACACCACTATAACTGGAGAAAGTTTCGTGAAATAAT
>JAHWFO010039017.1:0-14373 GCA_023313115.1 Rhysida immarginata
AACAACGTATTAGGTTTCCCAGAAAAACAAAAAACAAGGAACTTTGGACCCTATTATGGCTGCAGCCACGTGTCGATTGTTCAATGCCTTATCGAGTCGGAAAAAAAACCTTGTAATGAACCACTATGTGAGGGTTTGAGTACTTGAATTTATTTCATGAATGTTATGCAATATTTGTTCTTAATTTTACGTGAACCTTTTTGTGTGATCAGTGGACAATACTTCTAGTAGTAACAGAATTTCTGATGACTAATTTTTTAACTATTTTAATCCATCGTCAATTACTAGAACCCAGATATGTAGTGTCACTAGTAATTGACACAACCTGTCAGTTATTGATAATTTCTGCGTTTAAAAAAAAACGACCACAAAACATACTAATGTGGTTTAGAATGTAGGGTAATAATAAGGAAACATGATGGTTTTAAGTGTAACTTCTGAATTTCCAGTATTTAACCTAACTGTGTCAATTATAGGAACTTGACTGTCAATTTCTAGATCACCCACTTTGACATAAATCTTCTACGCCCTATTCACCCATTCTTTTTGTTGGTCCTGAATCTTGTCACAGAGCCGATCAACAGATAGCTTAGGCCAAGTTATCTTCCAAGAAAAAAACTACTATTCTGTTTACTATGATAAGACGTAGCATAGGATGAATTGGATGAATTTTACAAAGCTGGGGAACAGTTGTCAAAAATCAAGTTTTTCTATGAACAAATTGTTGGCCAAGATCTGATGATACTGTACTACTGGAAAACACCTTCATTTTTTATGGTCTTTGCACTCTACATGGGAATAGACTGATTTTATTTTTTATTATTTCAAAGGGGAAAAATGATAAATGATCAATATGAACAACTTAAGTTTTAAAAAGCACAATTTTAGTTATATTAAATACTTTACACATTCTTAAAAATGATTTATTTTAATTTATTCAGCTACTTTTGAATGTTATCAAATATATAATAAAAATGTGTAATTAAAGTATTGTCAATTACTGGTGAAACTGCCTGTCAACTTCTGGTGCATTAACTGTCAACTACTGGTGATTCATGCATTAGTTAGGAAAAAATTTAATAACTTAATAGCTTTTAAAGATATAATATTTGTATCGAGATTGTCGCATTCTGCATTCTATTTACAATTTAACAGTATAATTAGAAAAGTTTCAAAATACAATTTGTATTACGTACACAATTTTGATTCACAGTAATGTCTTCAACTCTCAATTACTGGTACATCTACCCTACTAAAATATATGAAAATGGATTTTAGTGTGTCTTGGTATTTAGCAATCTCTGGACATGATTTTGAAGCATCAAAACATAATGCTAATCTATGAGCTTCCCAATAAATTCCTATTACTTTATTATTTTTCTCTTGAAGATACCGCAATACGGTGACGATTGGAATTAAGAAATTCCATTGCTTCAAAAGTTAAATCTCTCTGAAAATATTCAACAATACTGATTGATGACGAGTTAAACCTGTAATCTAATGATTTACGGACAGAAAAGTGTGATGGTGTCCAAACTTATATTGAGAAAACTAATATTGTAAGATACAGAGAAAAAAATATTAATAAAAAATCATAAAAACTTTTAATATGATTAAATGTCATGGGTGGGGAAATTCCCCTTCTGAAAGTTATTTTGGGAGGGATTGTAAAATTTGGGCGAGAATCCCGCCATCCCGCCCTGAATTTCGAGCCCTGGTTTCATTATAATGGACAGTATTACACAGGCCTACGAGGGCTTATTGTCAAGAAAATTTTCAGTAATTTTTACTAATTTCAACATGCTCGTTTCAAATTTTATAACTGTTTTGAGATATCACGCAACATTTATTCGCAAAACGGCATGCTCATTTTACTCGTTATTTTATGAAAACAGACAGTATTAAAGTTAGAAATTCTTTAGAGTCCAATTACTCTATTCTATGCTTGGACAGTCAATAAAAATAGTTTTACAATTTATTTATTTATTTATTTATTTATTTATTAAAAATCTAATTTAAAATTTGACTCTGGCTTAATTACAATTATGAAGTAGGAATGCATGTAGAATTTGCATTATTTGCAATTTGAAAAATCCTGCATGATGGATGAAAACTGAATTCATTTTCAAAATTAGCAAAATATTATTAATTTTTTTTTTTCAAATACATGCACTTTCATTATACGAGGCGCGATTGATAAATAAGGTCTCCATGGCTGTAACTTTTTTATTTGTTAACCGATTTTAAAAAATTCTTTTTGTATCTTATACTCACATTCGTCCTCTATGTAATGCACTATTAACTTTTCGACATAGTCCCCATTCCTTTCCAAGCACTGCGCCAACACGTGACTAGTTGGGTGAACCCGTCGGAGAGGAATTCCGGAGTTGTTGTCGACACCAGGATTGAATAGCAGCATTTACCTCGCCGTCAGAACCAACTCGTGTCCCTTAAGGGGCTCTTTCTTCTTTGGGAAGTGGTGAAAGTCGCAATGTGCAAAGTCTTTCATTTTTGAACTGCAATTTTTCATCTTTGAACTGTAGGCGCTGCAACGCCTCTGGTGTGTGGTGACTCATGTGCGGGCGGACGTTATCGTACTCCAGAAGAGGGTCCAAAGCTGCCATTCAATCCTGGTGTCGACAACAACTCCAGAATTCCTCTCCGACGGGTTCACCCGACTAGTCACGTGTTGGCGCAATGCGTGGAAAGGGATGGAGACTATGTCGAAAAGTGAATAGTGCATTATATAGAGGACAAATGGGAGTTTAAAATACAAAAAAAAATTTAAAAATCGGTTAACAAATAAAAAAGTTACAGCCATGGAGACCTTATTTATCAATCGCCCCTCGTAAATTATTTTCTTTACTTTTACATATGTTTATTCTAAAATTTAGAAGCAAATGTTTGTTTTAAGTTTACTATTACATTATTACTAGGGTAGAGGTGCCTGCTACGCAGGCAAGTGCATAATTTGAATGCAAAGAAGAGATTCTATAGTTTCCATACCTTAATCACATATATTTTGTTGTTGTTTTGTATGTTAATATACACAAATGTTCTCGGGTGGTTATTTTTTGTTTCATGGTTTTTGGGTAGGTCTTTAGATATTGTATGAATATTGTTTCAGGGTTGTTAATCAATTACTTGGCGGTAAACAACATTACATGTACGAGGCCTGTGAGAAAAGTATCCGACCTTATTTTTTTTTGTGAAAACCTGATGGATTTGGATCGTGTGCGCTTGCATGAGCCGACCTTGAACCTTTGTGCATATGCGTGAATTTTTTCCCGCCTCTCAATAGTGTCAGTTGCTGGCAATCAGCATTAGAGGGAGGTAGTGTGTTGTGCTCTCGTCGGTTTTTGATTTGGAGGCTTTAAGTGACAATGCTATGGTCGTACCCGTACACCCAGGACTCGTCACCAGCGATTATGGTGTTCATGAAGTCGGGGTCACTGTTTGCGGAGGCCAGCATGTCCTGTGAGACATCGACACGAAGTTGCTTTTGCTCCGCCGTCAGCAGCTTCGGCACGAATTTCGCCGCCACTCTCTTCATGGCCAAATCTTCGGTCAGAAAGGAATGTGCCGAAAACGTACTGATATCCACCTCTTCCGCAACTTCTCGGATAGTCACACGACGGTCCCGCATCACCAGCGTTCACTTTGACAATGACCTGGTCATTTCAGCATGCTGATGGCCGACCGGTTGTACCAGTCCTTAATCTGCGTGATGCTTATAGCATCGTCACCGAAAGCCGTCTGAATCTTCCAGATGGTTTCCACCTGGCTGTCGCCCAGTTTCTGGCAAAATTTGATGCAGTGACGCTGCTCCAGTCGTTCCGTCATTTTCCTTCAAATCAAAAACCGACGAGAGCACAACACACTACCTCCCTCTAATGCTGATTGCCAGCAACTAACACTATTGAGAGGCGGGAAAAAATTCACGCATACGCACAAAGGTTCAAGGTCGGTTCATGCAAGTACGTGCGATCCAAATCCATCAGGTTTTCGCAAAAAAAAAAAAAAAGGTTCGGATACTTTTCTCACAGGCCTTGTATATGTGTCCTGATCGTCTGTGTACTCAGGCGATGTAATCAACACTTTTGCATTGGCTCTCGAAGTAACTCGAGAGAGCGCCACATACAGTTCACCATGGCTGAACACATTCTGCGGCAAGTACAGCCCCATATGGCTCACTGTCTGCCTTTGCGACTTGTTGATGGTCATAGCGAACGCAAGTTGAAGTGGAAACTAGCGTCGTCGAAGTTTGAAGGGCAACGTATCATCACCACTGTCACATTCGAATCGAGGAAGCAGCACTTGCTGTCCTGAACACGATCCAGTAAGTACTTTTGCAAGAAGGCAGTGTGGCTATAGAGCATGAATTTGGAGCCGTGTCCCATTGCAAAGACCAATTCTTGTTTTCATGTTGCGAATCAACATCACTGGAGTACCCACTTTTAGTCGCAGGGCATGAGGAAGAAGGCCACTGACTTTGAGAGTGTAGGAATTCTTCTGGGAGCTTTGTTGTTCAGTGCTGTCGTACACAAATAATTGGGAAAACATTGGTTGCGCTTCTCCAGTCCTTGGTAGGAGCCCTCCAATTCGATGACAAAGTGCACTGGAAATGCAAAATGTGTACACACCTGGAATTCGTCTCACAGTTTGACGAATGGTTGCTTTGCGCCACTTGTTATCTGCTGCAGACTCATTTGGAGGGGTTGGATTAAATGCATAGACGTTGTCAACAGTTTCATACCGGCGTTTTGCATGTGCTGGGCGCTCAGCTCCTTTGGATGTTGTTGGTTGCTCCAGATGATCGTCTCTGCTCTGCATTGGTATGTTAGCATTGGTACAACAGCAGATAGCATGAACTCCACGTAGATGTGGATAGGAACAGTATAGAGAAATTGGCAATTTGTTTGACACTGTGAAAGGAACAGAGAAGTTGTCAATCTGTATCAGGTAAACCAATTCTTATAATGCCTTAGTTATCTGGCAAACGTTAAGCCATGCCCAACTTATTTAACCCTGGATGCCTGGGAGGAACCCAGTAGTTTTACATTGGAGGGAGCGTGACAGCAGACAGACAGACGGAAGCTTTAGAGAATGCTTCATATGTTAATTAAAAATTTCTTTTGTTAATAAAAAAATTGCTTTTAAGATAAAATGAAACGAATATTTTTACTGAAATTAAATGTTATTGCTGAATCCAGTAATGTACGAGGGTGGGCTGAAAAGTAATGCCTCCATGGCTGTAACTTTTTTTATTTTTTAACCGATTTTCAAAATTCTTTTTGTATCCGATACTCGCATTTCTCCTCTATGTAATGCACTATTCACTTTTCGACATAGTCCCCATCCCTTTCCACGCATTGTACCAACGCGTGACTAGTCGGGTGAACCCGTCGGAGAGGAATTCCGGGGTTGTTGTCGACACCGAGACCGAACGGCAGGTTTCACCTCGTCGTCAGAACGCAACTCGTGCCCCTTAAGGTGCTCTTTCCTCTTTGGGAAGTGGTGAAAGCCGCAAGGTGCAAAGTCTTTCGTTTTTGAACTGCAGTTTTTCATCTTTGAACTGTAGGCGCTGCAACCCCCTCTGACGTGTGGCGATCGTGTGCGGACGAGCGTTATCGTGCTGCAGAAGAGGATCCAAAGCTGCCATTCGATCCTCGTGTCGACGACAACCACGGAATTCCTCTCCGACGGGTTCACCCGACTAGTCACGCGTCGGTACAATGCGTGGAAAGGGATGGGGACTATGTCGAAAAGTGAATAGTGCATTACATAGACGACAAATGGGAGTATCAGATACAAAAAGAATTTTGAAAATCAGTTAAAAAATAAAAAAGTTACAGCCATGGAGGCATTACTTTTCAGCCCACCCTCGTACAACAGTCTACAACATTTTTAGAACGACTGCTTCATCAACAAAACATGGCTACCTTTCTAGTCATGGCCACTCTCTGATTGCAAAGGCTCTCTACACAGGGCCAGATTAGCAGATCCCATTGTAGTTTACTATAGGGAAACTACCGAATTCATCTCCAGGTCCATGATAGCAAAAACATCTTAACGCTAAAAAATATTTATATTAAATAATTCATGGGCTAGATCATTCTATCACAATAAATGTAATTTTTGAATACCACAAGGCCTTCCTACAGTGAATAGCAGTCAGTTTGAAGCGACGGGCAGTTCGATCGCTGCATCCCCATGTTCGATAGTATCGAGCAACAGCACCTGTTGTGGCGTTGTATCGAGTCAGTGATCACATGGTCAGCCCATTATTGTCGTTATCTTGTCAGACAGAAAAAGCTACGAGTTTCCACCTCTCCTAACATCTATCTCCATAATGTCGTTTTTCGCCCGCGCATTCCTAAGGTCACATACAACTACTACCACAACAGCAATACTTGGAAATCTTCTATGGTGCTTTTGCAGCAAATACATTTTAAATTGGAGTTCGGGGACTTTCGAATCACTCAGTATAAAGAATGGTTAAAAATTAAAAATTATTTACCGGAAATGGTTGGAATCCACCAATGGAAGATATATAAACAATCGAACCTCCTCTACAGACATAGATAAAAAAAATAATTTATAACGTTCCATTTTTTGAAGTAAAACACATATGTACACTACTGTTTATAAAAATCGCAACACCCTGATGGAATGGTCTAATCCATATGCAATTTGCAATATTTGCATACAATGGGTCAGAGTATAAATGATTAGATTTTCAGAGTAATTGCTTGAAAGAACACCATGCCTCGATGACGACGAAGGGTACCATATCGACAGCTGACAGACTTTGAAGGAGAACGCATAATTGGTCTGCGTGAAGCGGGATGGTCACATAGTGACATTGCTGCTCGTGTAGGACGTAATGCAACGACAATTATGCGTGCACGGAGGCAGTGGAGCGAAGAGAACAGGGCACACCGAAGACCAGGCTCGGGAAGACCCAGCACGACGACACCGCGAGATGACAGACACCTCTATCGCACGTGTGTAGCAGATCGTACAGCCACTTCGACAGTGTTAGCACAGGACAATGTCTGCTAGCACTGTACGACGCCGTTTGATTTCCAGAGGATTGATGGCACGAGTACCGTTGTTGCGGATTCCTTTGACTCAAAACCACCGGCTCCTCAGGTTGCAATGGGCCCATTGACACCAACAGTGGCAAGCTGAATGGCAACAAGTTGTGTTTTCGGACGAGTCAAGGTTTAACTTGCAGCACCGTGACGGCAGGATACGAGTCAGAAGACATCGTGGCGAGCGTGACCTTCCAGAATGCATCCTGCAGCGTCATTCGGGACAAACGCCAGGGGTGATGGTGTGGGGTGCAATCAGTTACCATGGCTGTTCCCGTCTGATTAGAATCCATGGCAATCTGAACAGTGACCGGCACATCAGGGAAGTTGTGCAACCCGAGGTCATCCCCTTCCTGCAGAACCTTCCAGGCGCTGTATTCCAACAGGACAATGCCCAGAAATGTCCTCGCCTTTTTCCAAGCACATCAGACGCCCTTGTTCCCCTGGCCTGCTCATTCACCAGACACGTCCCCAATCAAACATGTGTGGGACAGGGTTGCTCATCGATTGGCTCGTCAGACTCCTGCAGCAGCAACTGTGGATGAACTGTATACCCGTGTAGACAGAGCATGGCAGGACATTCCCCAGGCCCTTATTCAGAGCTTGTTTGACTCAATGCCACGACGTTTAGAGGCTGTAATTGCATCCCACGGTGGTTTCACCCGATACTAATGGGACAATAAAACGCATTGTATTGACCTGAAAATCTAATGGTTTCTTTTCTGACCCATGATATGCAAATGCTCCAAATTTAATGCAGATTGGGCTATTCCATCAGGGTGTTGCGATTTTTATAAACAGTAGTGTATTACCAGTTAAGCATTCATCATGTACATGTACCCTCTTTTCTTCATGTGAGGTACAACGCTCTGACTGAGAAGGTAAGCGCATTTCACGTTTATATCGAAAATTTTGTCCCATGCTTCTTCTGGGGTCTGAAATTTAATGTAATTCAAGAAATTATAATGGCAAGTAAAACTAAAACAATACAACCTCTTAAAAATTCAAAATTATAAGTTGTCTACGAACGTCCAGAACTTGTCCCATGACTGGATTAACTGCTGCATTTGAGACTAGAATGTCTATACCTCCATGCGTTTCGGTAGTCTGCAGTTAAAAAACAAAAAACAAAGAAAAACAGATACAATTATGCATCAATACAAATAAATTAAATATTTAACTGAACTCTCTTGAAAGATTTTGGCATTGTCAACCAGGGAATAATGTAATCAGCCTTCTGCCTATTACTACATGTAACATTGTCGTTCTATGTGAAATACGAGGGTTGTACCAAAAGTAAGGTTCCCAATGAGCTACAGCCTCGAGGGAAGGTGCTAGGCTAAATCCGACAACAGTGCCGTGCGCAGTGGTTCCCGCACTCTCGAGCGATTCGCTACGGCGCTCAGTGTTCGCTTGGCAGCCGTCAGAGATGGAAGTGTTGATCGCCGCTCCCGCCAAGTGCGAGGTTCGAGCAGTAATCCGGTTTCTCCACGCAAGGAAATTACCGCCCGTGGAGATTCATCGGCAACTGACTGAGGCTTATGGTGAAAAGTGCATGTCCGTTCAGCACGTCCGAAAATGGTGCAGGGCTTTTGCTGAGGGTCGCACGGAAGTTCACGATGAAGAACGGAGTGGAAGACCGCCGGTTTCGGATTCGATTGCCCAGAAGATCGACAGTGAGCTGCTGAAAGATCGGAGGGTCACTGTCCGTGAACTTGTTGAACGCATTCCTGAAGGTTCCCACGGCACACGCTTCCTCAACGGATTGGCGGGAGACTTCTTCGACTTAGGAATACAAAAGCTGGAGCACCGTCTTCAAAAGTGTGTCGAAAAAAAATGGAGACTATGTTGAAAAATAGACAACAGTGTAAGCTTTTCAACGATGTATAAATTAATAACAATAAACAATGTTTTCTACTTGTAAAAAATATGGGAACCTTACTTTTGGTACAACCCTCGTATTATTACATGTAATGCTTCTTTCGCAGTCTGGAAAATATGCTTTGTCGCCAGTACACGCTGTTTTTTCGAAAACCTTGCAGGAATTGGGAAATCTGAATATTCCAGTAAGTTATGGGTGAGGTGGTCTATCTTTTACTGTATATACCGAACATGGCCGCCATCTTGAAATCGGCCATCTTGAATGTAAGTCAAGTTTTTTAAATGGAAAGGGGGTCGTGTGATATATCAAATAGCATGAGCATTTTCTGACAATTTCATTCCTTTAAACAGATTTGAAGTAGCAGTTACGGTTCAAAAGTTACAACACATTTTGTTTGGAATTCCATAAAGGAAGACAGTCATTTAATGTGTTCAACATGGTGTCCCTCTTGGTCAAGGCACATTTGAAGGCGATGAATCCAATCGTCATGCATTCGCAAAAGGATTTCCGCAGAAATGCTGGCCCACGCTTCTTCAATGCATTGCTGTAGATGGTGTCTGTTTCTGAATTTCTCTGCATATACGAGTTGCTTTAAATGACCCCACAGATAAAAGTCAAGTGGTGTGAGATCAGGTGATCTGATTGGCCATTCCACAGCACCACGTCGCCCAATCCAATGTCCAGGAAATTGAACATCTAACCACTGACGAACATCTGCACCGTAGTGTGGTGGAGCTCCATCCTGTTGAAAGTAAGAGGGAAAGCTGCCATCTTCATTCAGAAGTGAGGGAAACGCCACTTCTTGCAGCATTTCCAGGTAGCGTTGAGCATTTAGGTTCTGGTCAATGAAAATGGGTCCAACTACACGGGTACCCCATATTCCACACCACACCATAACCTTTATGTCACCAACTACCTTGGAAGGTACCATCCAGTGTGGATTGTGGTCACTCCAATACCTGTGGTTGTGACGGTTGACTTCACCACTGACATAAAAGTATGCCTCATCACTGAACAAGATACCTTGTGCAAAAGAGGGATCTTGTCGACGTTGCTCTAGGGCCCACGTGCGAAACTGCATACGCCTGTCTGGGTCATCCTCTGCTAGGTGCTGGAGTATCTGAATCTTGAATAGATGCCACTGACGAGCATGAAGGATTCGTACGATCGATGACTGGCTGATTCCACATTCTGCTGACAAACGTCGTGTGCTGCGTTGTGGGCTCTTGACAAAGGACGCCAAAACCATTGTTATTATGTCGCTTTCCACAGTTATTGAACGTTTTTCATTGTTGAGGTTGTCTCGTCAGTAGCACTTATTGGACGGCGACTCCGTGCCTTGTCAACCACAGTCCCAGTTTCTCGGAATTCCTTAAGTACCTGCAGCCAGGACACAGAAACTGATGTTATTGGATATATCTCACGACCCCCTTTCCATTTAAAAAACTTGACTTAGATTCAAGATGACCGATTTTAAGATGGCGGCCATGTTCGGTACATACCGTAAAAGATAGGCTGTCCCAATTCCTGCAAGTTTTTCGAAAAAACAGGGTGTACAGGGTGTAAAATCTTCACCCTTTTAGAGCCACTTTAGGAAACAGGAAAAGGCCCAGTGGTGACAGGTCTGGGAATATGGTGGGTTCGACATTTCAATATCCCGATGTTGGGCCTGAAACTGCTTTACAAATGTAGCGGTATGCAGCTGTGCATTATTGTGCAAGAGAAACCAAGAGCCAGGTTGCTTCAGTGTATACAGCCAAGTCGCTGTTTCATCCCCATACACCTGCTTCAGCATTGCATGACTTTTGCCTGCTGATTTACCCAATTGATTTTCTGCTACATGACACGCCACAAAACCACTGCACAGATAAAAATTAGACGAGTTATGTTTTCAGTATTTCATAGTTTGCCATTTTAAACTTTTGTTTTTGTTGAGGGAATTGGTTTTTCATTATTGATTATAAGTTACTTACTTACTTTTCAAACCCGCTTATCCATTAGGGTCGCGGGGGCAGCAGCCCTATGGAGGATCTCCAGCGATCGCGATCTTCCGCCATCAGGCGCATGTCCTCCCTGGTAATATCCAAGCGACACGAACCCAGATTCTCCATGTGGTCTAGCCACCTGGTTCTAGGCCGACCCCTCGGTCTCTTACCCACTGGCTTGGAAAATAACAACTACCTAGGAAGACTAGTTTGCGGCATCCGTATCACGTGGCCATACCAGCGCAACTGAGATCTCTCGCTGCGGAGAAGTAGCGGCTCAACACCTAAAGATTCCCTTATTGAGCTGCTGTACACTCTATCTAGTAGGGTAACACCTGCCACACCTCTCAGAAATCTCATTTCGGCCACTTGTACCCATGATCGCACTCTTTCAGTCATTACCCAAGCCTCATGACCATAGGTGAGAATGGGGACAAAGATAGATTTGAAGACGGAGAGCTTGGCTTTGTTACCCAGCTCGCATTTCGTTACCTCGGATCTCCACAGTTCACGTCTGACACAGCATGCTGCACCGATCCGAGCATCCAATTCTTTCTCCTGCCGTCCATCACTCGTGAATGCAATCCCGAGATACTTGAATTTCTCAACCTGTCTCAATGAGGCTCCCCTAACATGGAGGGCGCACCGAGCAGGCTGTCTTCAAGGGACCAGAACCTCGGTTTTAGCCACACTGATCTTCATCCCAGCTTCTTCACATTTGGCCGCAAACCGGTCTAGTGCATGCTGAAGGTTCGTGCGAGAAGACCCAAGGAGGACAAGGTCGTCAGCAAAGAGCAGTCGCCCACACAAACACGCTCATCGCCTCGGCTGCCCCTGTCTATCCAGTCCATAAAGATAATGAACAAGAGGGGCGACAGTACGCACCCTTGGCGGAATCCAACACCCACGGTGAACGGTCTTGACTTAATGCCATTTATCCGGACACACATCTCAGAGCTTTCGTACAGAGACATGATAGCAACCAGTAATTGCAATCCATCCACTCCATACTCTTGCAACACTTGCCAGAGCTTCTCCCGAGGAACCCTGTCATATGCTTTTTCGAGGTCCACAAAGCAAGCGTAGACCTCTTTTGCATTCTCCCAGGATTTCTCAAAGATTTGCCTTAGAGCAAAGATTAATTAACATTTTAAATATTTTAGCGTGCTTCAAATGTAAGCTGAATATAAAAATTCACAAAATGTAACATTTAGTGAAGATGATCATCATAAAGTAAGAACCACTGGATACAAAAATCATTGTAAATAATATCCGTTAAATGGAGTAATTTTATATACAGTCAACGACAGAGGTGCTAGCAGAGAACAGTGGGTGCTAGAGACCTGTACGAAGAGGAAAAATCAAGAACAATAATGAACAGTGCACACCAACCCTGTTCGTTGCTTTTATTCGAATAACAGGTAACATATCAGCGAAAAGATACATTTTTCTGTACACTAATAACCACTTGGCCCTCCATGTGCACTCTGCACTGCAATGAGCCGGTTTCGAATTGAGTGATACAAGTTCTGCACGTATGTTTGTTGGATTTCGCCAGCACTCGTGAATTGTTTCAGTAAACGCTTCCACTGTATCACATTGTCTCCCACCATCATACACCAAGCGAACCAGCTCTGCCCATAGGTTCGCAGTAATCTGGGGAGCACATTCTTCCAGTCACGACCACCACTGGAAGTTTCCCAAGATATCCAATTGCTCCCCAAACCATCACCGTGTCACCACCAGCTTGACGTTGTTTCTTGACACGTTGGGATGCACGGGAGTCCACCCATTCCCAGTCGAGTCCATTGGAACCATCAAGGTTGACCTGCTTCTCATCAGAGAACACAACCTTGGTCCAATCTAGGTCCAAATTTGCATTTGCAAAGTTCAGTCTTCGCTTGCAATGTCGCGGTTTCAATGCTGGTACTCGTTTGACCTTTCTCCACCCAACAAATTCACTGTTATGGAAGATTCGCTGCACGGTACGAAGATGCCCGAGGTCGATATGATTGTCTCGGCATATTTTCTTGTTCCCCGGATTCAGAAATCGAATGATCCATCTCTCAGCTCTGACAACAAACAGGCGAGGTCGACCCGGTGAATGCTTCTTACCATTTGGTCTGGATTTTTCAAGAAATTACCTACCACATCACGGCTTCTGTTTAAACGTTTACCGATTTCAGTGAAATTGAGTCCCGCTTCACGATACGCCTTGATTGCGCTTTGTTCCTCTGAAGACAATCGCTTCTGACGAACCATTATTCACAAAACGCATACAAATCGCAATACGGAATGCAGCAACACAAATGTATAACACACCAATACTGAAGGAAGAATTCAGAATTGTTCCAACAACCTCCGTTGAAAATCTCCTCCACCTATGTTTTCAACCTTTCCGGGTAAGAGTTATATTTTTGTCACTGGTGTTTAGAGGGGTGTTCGATGAAATCATTGTTTCCTAATTTGCATAACTTCACTGCCCACTTTAGCTTTACACATTGTAATACTGAAGGGTTGGTGAGCACTGGTTAATATGACTTTTCCTCTTCATACAGGTTTCTAGCACCCACTGTTCTCTGCTAGCACCTCAATGAGCCATATTTTTGTCGTTGACTGTAATAATGAAAATCAGGTCAAAAATACAAGTGTGGCAATTAAATACCTGGACCAATACAAATGGGAATTCTGTTTAATATGATTCCAAGTAATCTCCATCGGACACAATATATTCTTCAGCATGTGTGTACAAGTTTATAAAACGGCTTTTAAAGTCCTGAGGTAAAATCCTCTTTATTTCCGACGTCATGTCGGAAACATCTTGAAAGTGGGTACCTTTCATAGCATTTTTCATCTGCGGGAATGGGAAAAAGTCTGGAGGGACCAAATTCAGAGAAGAGGTCAGGTGTTGCAGTGTTTGGCCAGAGATTGCAGCGACCTCTATCTGGGTATTTAATTGTCACACCTTGTTTGATTACAATTTTTCTAGGAACTCATCATACAAGAACTTTCTGTATCCATGTTTATGTGGATAGGGTCAAAAGTGTAAATCGAAAAACATGCAAAGTACTAACATGCTTAATAAGATTATCCCTGTCTTCCTTTTTTCCAACATGGCAAACAACTCCAGAAACATTGATACCTTTTTCTTTCAATGAACTGACAGATTCATCAACGTTTTTCTTTTTTCTGCTACTGATGACCACAGCTGCCCCATCTTTTCCTAGACGTTCAGCTATAGCAAAGCCAATTCTGTAATTATAAAATTACCGTAATATGTAAAATATATATTCTAACAGTCTAATACAAAATTGCCCCGTAATATCTAACCAAAAAACATGCGTGCCAAAAACACACGTAAACACATACACTATATGATCAAAAATATCCGGACACCCCTCACAGATCA
>JAHWFO010039017.1:19373-35802 GCA_023313115.1 Rhysida immarginata
ATCTGTGAGGGGTGTCCGGATATTTTTGATCATATAGTGTATGTCATATCATTAATGAAAGGAAACTCAGTTTGTCCGGTTTTGTCCTCTATCTGTCCGGTTTTTTCAATGGGATCACCTGGCTATCGAGATAGTAAATAAACAGAAAGAATGTAGCATAAAAGAAGAAAACAAGTTTTTTTGGAAAAAAAAGTTACAAATTTTTTAAGAAAGATGCAACAAATAAAGTAAAATGGGGGCCCCTTCCATTCAATAATGTTAGCTGCACGTGATGTCGTCTTAGCCAAACCGAGGCTGACAATCTGTAAATCTCGTTAGACCTGTGCCTGTGAATTTGCCATGGCGTGTAAATCTCGTTGACCTCAATTTGGCTAAGCTGGCGTCATAAGCAACGCTCGTCTGACATTATGGCATGTTGCTAAATTAACAGTGATTGAATCAGACACATCAGACTGCATCGAAACTGTTGTTTAAATTCTCTGATGAGCTGCACTGAGTCTCATTGGAACTCTAGGTTGGAGGGTATGATGGCAACAGCCCGAAGCGATGTTTTCTTCTTTGAATAAGATCATGTGATCCATTGAGAACAAAAAATGGTGGTGGCATATGATGCAAACAACCCACTATGTAATAAATTATTTTTGACCACTTTTTAGGTAGTAAGTCTAAATAATAGGCCACTGCTACAGTCAAAATATCTTCATCATTACTACTTTTACCATCTAAAATTCTTCTTGTAAAAATTCAGAGCCGTAGTGAGAGGAAAAAAATTTTAAAAAATGATATCTGACAGAAACCATTTGACAATTCTACTTTCGAGAAGCCACGCCATTATAGGACGGTCTAACGTAGTACTAGTCTAACGGCTGAAGGATACGATGTTGTGCACTATGTCCGGTAAGCGACATGATTCCGTGACGTCACTCAACTGAAGCTGAGACAGGGTATAGTAGTTTAACTACATCACATCACTGCTGCCATTGACCACAACACTCGTTGCATTGGTCAACAAAAGCGATGATTTTAACAACATGCCGTTAGCATCAGTAAACTATCCAAAACTTCTGATTTGGTGTCATTTGCGCTTTAAAATATTATTATGTTAAAATCTGCTCATAAGAAAAATATAAACAATTTTATACTGTAATACGAGGCATGTTTTTTAAGTAAGTACCGTTTTGCGATTCCGCCGCCGCAGCGCTACGGTCGGCGTTCCGCGCATGCGCGCAGGTTAACTACATCTCTTGTCTACGCACTGACGCCATTACAGTCTGATTCTTCATTGTATACGTTGTTTACTGAGTGTTTAAGATGCCTCCGACAATCGTGAGTCCCGCCGATTGTGAAGTACGGGCTGTTATACGATTTCTTAGTGCTAAAGGCGTAAAACCGATCGATATTCATCGTGAGATCTGTGAAGTGTACGGACAAAACATTATGAGTGATGGAATGGTAAGGAAATGGGTGAGAGCATTTAAAGATGGCCGCACAAATGTGCGTGATGAAGAACGGAGTGGGCGTCCTTCGGTCGTTAATGAAGATTTGGTGCAGAAAGTGGACGAAAAGGTGAGAGAAAACAGACGCTTTACAATTTCATAATTGTGCGACTGCTTTCCTCAATATTCTCGTAGTGTTTTGTATCGCATTGTGACCGAGAACTTGAATTACCGGAAATTGTGTTCACGTTGGGTTCCAAAAATGTTGACGGATTTGCACAAAACCCAACGTTTAGGCAGTGCATTGACTTTCCTTGAGCGGTACCACAATGAAGGTGAAGATTTTTTAGACCAAATTGTTACTGGTGACGAAACACGGGTGGCCTACGTCACACCAGAATCGAAACAACAATCCATGGAATGGCGACATTCATCATCACCCAAAAAAGTGAAGTTTAAGCAAACAATTTCTGCCCGGAAAATCATGTGCACAGTTTTTTGGGACAGAAAAGGAGTATTGCTAGTGGAGTTTCTGCCTCGTAACGAGACAATCAATGCAGCGTCTTATTGTGAGACATTGAACAATCTGCGTCGTGCAATCCAGAACAAAAGACGTGGCAAGTTGAGTAAGGGTATTGTTTTGCTGCATGACAATGCCCGTCCACACGTGGCTAATCGGACCAAAGATCTCATCATATCTTTTAAATGGGAAACTCTAGATCATCCTCCATACAGCCCTGATCTGGCACCCAGCGACTACCATTTGTTCCTGCACTCGAAGAAACACCTGGGTGGTCAGCGTCTTCAAGACGATAATGAAGTCCAAACATTTGTGATACAGTGGTTAACAAGTCAGGCGGCAGAATTTTATGAGGAGGGTATTCAAAAACTGGTGCCACGTTATGACAAGTGCCTCAATATTCACGGAAATTATGTAGAAAAGTAGATTAACGTACAGGCTTTCATGTAAAAATAAAATTATTGCGATATCTTTGCACGTCTTTTTTTAATTCCAAAACGGTACTTACTTAAAAAACATGCCTCGTATATCTAAACCTGTCCGTTAGTACAACTTTCATAACTTCAGGATAATTCTCTAATATGCTATTTGCTTTTAGAGAATTATTTTTTTTTTTGCTTTGATAAAGGATAGTCTGTCTCTATCCGAAACGTCAGCTTTTTATTTGGATTTTGATTAATTATTTTTGTTTATTATATCTTATTTTTTATTTAATTTGTATTTTTAATTAATAACTATTATTTATTATAAATTAAGTAAGTAAGAGACAAGGGTTTCATTATATAAGGGGCTGTTATCAAAATGTCTCGCTAACAACAAGTTTCGTGTTTATATTTATTTTATTCCTCTACGATATAAAAATTCGTGTAGGAATACTCGTGACGAGTTAAGTGTGCTAGTCAAAAACGGTTAACTGACCCTTCAGTAGAAGCAGTGACGATCGCAACTTTTCCTTGTAAATTGCCAGCTGAGTTCGATGAAAAGCTAACGTTGCTCATTTCTATTGAACTTTTCATTTTAAGCGGTGCAGAAATAAGGTAGCGGAGGCCTCGTAGAGGTAGCATTGTAATATAGATTAGCTCCGTCACTTAATCAACTCAAAAGTAGTTAGAAAAGAAGAAAAAAAAAAAAGAAGGTCAAAGATAATATCTTAAGTAGTGATCATGAACTTTGGAGACCAGAATTACGTTTTTGCGTGCGCGTTATCTCTGCTCCTTCAGCAGCCGATGCGCCAAGCGGAGCGAGTAGTTAGGTCAGGGTGCTATCAAGTTCAGGTTCAAATCTTCCCGTTTCGTTTTTCTCTTTTTCTGTTTCTCCGGAACAAAATAAAATATTATGGTAACGGCTTTAAATTTTTAATTTCAAAATTTGCTTTTTATTATTTTTATTTTAATTGCCAAGCAATGCTATGAATTATAATTATGCTTCCCACAAATATGCGTCTTTCTTCCTCCTAATCTGTAAAAATTTGTTCTTGTTTTTTATAAATGTTAAAATTATATCAGGGAACGTTCATAAAACACGTCATCAATTTTGGGGAGAGAATGGGGTCAAGTAATGACCACGTGGTCAAATTAATTTTAAAATCATTTAACATCTTTTTTTAGGGGGTTCTAATTTCGCTGATCATATATTTTTTTTTGGGGGGGGGAGAGGTTCAAATTATGACTACTGATGATCACAGAGGAGGGGAAGGGGTGAAAAGTGAAAAAGGTGAAAAGTGACTTCATTTCGCAGCCCCCGCCCCTTTCCTTTAGCTACGCGTTGGATACAAAAATGATGCACCGGAATCAACCGCAAATCGATGCGGAAAATGGCAGCAGAGGAACTCAAGCTCAAGCCCTACAAGCTCCAAGAAGTCCAGCTCCTCACAGACGAAAAGAAGTGCGTACGGCTCCACAGATGCCGCCAACTCGAGCGTCGGGCCGCAGGTGAGAAATGGAAGCGCATTCTCTTCACAGACGAGAAGCTCTTCACTGTGGAGCAGGCACACAATTACCAAAACGACAGAGTGTGGTCAGCAGAGGCACCCGGCACCTCTGCAGTCATCGAACATCGTCAAAATCCGCAGTCCGTGACGGTCTGGGGCGGAATTTGCGCCAGTTGCAAGACACCCCTCGTTTTCGTAGACCAAAGAGTCAAAATCAACCAACAGGTTTACCGTCGTGACATTCTCGAGGCTGTGGTACTTCCTTGGGCTCGGCAGCATTTCGGCAATGCGGATTGGACCTTTCAACAAGTCTCTTCTGCACCAGCTCACAGAGCGAAAATGACGCAGGAGTGGTGCAAGAGCTATTTTCCGGATTTCATCACGTCTCAGCAGTGGCTGCCCTGCTCGCCGGATCTCAATCCGAAGGATTACAGCGTATGGTCGATCTTGGAAGCCAGGACCTGTGCTAAACGCCACAACAGTTTGGAGTCGCTGAAGAAGTCCCTGCGCCAAGAATGGGACCGATTGTCGCCCGACGACTTGCGGCCCATTGCTGAAAATTTCAAGACACGTTTGGGGCTTTGTATCGCCGCCAAAGGAACTCACGTCGAAACCGAATGAACATGTTGTTACCAAGGGACCATGTTCTATTTATTAGTTGTCAATTGCTTTACTTTTCGTTTTTTGGTTCAACGTTGGTTCAAAAAATTTCGTGCTGGTGATGAATCCCTCGAAGATGAGAAATGGGCATCAGTGGTTGGATGCAGAAGCTTCAAAATCGTTTCCAAAGCCAAATCTGCACCCGCCAAAAAAAAAAAAAAAAAAAAGTCTCCAAAATCCGGAACATTTGCCAACAGGCCTCCATAATCCGGATGAATATCTAACAGGCCTCTAAAGTACTGAAGATTTCAACAAGAGGCCTCCAGTGTCCGGAAGATTCGCCAATAGCCTTTTAAAATCCGAAAGATTAACCAAAAGGCCTGTAACTAACAGAAGATGATCCTATATTAGACTTCCAAATTCCGGAAAATTGTTGAATAGCTCTCCAAATTCCGGAAGATTAACCAAAAAGTCTCCAAAATCCGGAAGATTTGCCAACTGGCCTCAGTAATCCGGATGAATATCTAACAGGCCTCCAAAATACGGAAAATTCAATAAGAGACCTCCAAATTCCGCAAGATTCGCCAATAGCTCTTCAAAACTTGGAAGATTAACCAACAGTCTCCAAAATCCAGAGGATTTTTTTTAGGCCTCCAAATTCCAAAAGATTAATCAATAGACCTCCAAAACACTAATAATTGGACTCCAAAATCCGGAAGACCCCTTAGTAGGAATCCAAAATCCGGAAAATTATTTAAAAGGCCTCCAAAATCCGTAATATTAACCATCACTCCTCCAATTCACGAACGATGCTTTATTAGACTTCCAGAATTCGGAAGATTTTTAATAGAACTCTAAGATCCGGAAAATTAACCAGCAAGCCTCCAAAATTCGGAAGATTGGTCACTAGGTCTCCAAAATCGAAAAGATTAAGCAATAGGCCTCCAAAATACTATTAAAAGAATTATAAAATCAGAAGGCCCCTTAATAGAAATCAATAATCCATAAGATTATTTAATAGGTCTCCAAAATCCGTAATATTAATCAACAGGCCTCTAAAATTCGGAAGATTCCCCAACAGGCCTTCAAAATACTGAAGATTTCAACAAGGGGGCTTCTCCTATATAGAAGACTCGACAACAGTCCTCTAAAATCCCAAAGTTTAACCAATACACTTCTAAAATACAATTCAGGGGCGTAACTTTGTAGCGTAACAATGACCTTTGTAGTCGACGCCAAAATTTCTAGGCCCCTTGTTGAAATCTTCAGTATTTTGCAGGCCTGTTGGGGAATCTTCAGAATTTTGGAGGCCTAGTGACGAATCTTCTGAATTTTGGAGGCCTGCTGGTTAATTTTCCGGATCTTAGAGTTCTATTAAATATCTTCCGAATTTTGGAAGTCTAATAAAGCATCTTTCGTGTTTGGAGGCCTTTTAAATAATTTTCCGGATTTTGAATTTCTACTAAGGGGTCTTCCGGATTTTGGAGTCCTATTATTAGTGTTCTGGAGGTCTATTGATTAATCCTTTGGAATTTGGAGGCCTAATAATAATCTTTCGGACTTTAGAGATCTGTTGGTTAATCTTCCGGGTTTTGAAGAGCTATTGGCGAAGCTTGTGGAATTTGGAGGCCTCTTATTGAATTTTCCGTATTTTGGAGGCCTGTTAGATATTCATCCGGATTACTGAGGCCAGTTGGAAAATCTTCCGGAGTTTGGAGATCTATTAAACAATTTTCCGGAATTTGGAAGTCTAATATAGGAACATCTTCTGTTATTTAGAGGCCTTATTGGTTAATCTTTCGGATTTTGAAGGGCTATTGGCGAATCTTCCGGTCATTGAGACCTCTTGTTGATATCTTCAGTACTTTTAGATGCCTGTTAGATATTCATCCGGATTATGGAGGCCTGTTGGCAAATGTTCCGGATTTTGGAGACTTGTTCGTTAATTTTCAGGATTTTACAAGTGGGGGGGGGGGGGGATGTAGGTTAGTTTTTTAGTAGAAACAAATAAAAACAAATGAACTTAAATAGATCAGGGAAGTAAAAGGAGGGTTCGTCCGAACCCGCCCGAACCCCCCCCCCCCCCCCCCCCGTAGTTACGCCCCTGATAAGTTATTTTAAATAACCCCACCTTCCTATGTAAATGTAAAATTATTGCAGTATTAAAAATCTTTACAATTATCTAACTGGCATAAGTTTAGGACCAATGGGGGGGGGGGACCAATGAGCGGACCCCCTTAAATCCGCCACTGCATGGGTTTCGTTGCAACTTTTCCGAGAGGAGGGGGGGGGCAAAATTAAAAATTCCCCAAAATATGGTCTTGGCCAGATTGGTCCCTTTTAGCAGAAAATTCGATGTAAGGAGGAGGAGGCTAGCGTTAAGTTATCCACTCCCCCCCCCCCAACTCACTACGTATTTTCGGTTATAATTATTAAATTTCTAGGGGGCTATAATTATTGCAGTTGCTTGGTGGTGTAAGCCGTTTGGAATAATGTGGTATAAAGGCTAAGGTCAAAAACTCTCACGGGTGAGAAGAGTTAGCGCTTGGTCGGTCAGAAATCCCGGTGAGAAAACTGTGACGTCATTTTAACGCGGTCAAAAACGCCAGTTAGCGCTGTTATGCCTAACCGGTTAGTCTAACCGTCCTCACCGAGAAAAAGACGGTTAGGCCAGTGAGAAATTACGTCATCATTCTCTCACCGGTGAAGGTTTTTGACCACAGCCAAAATTTCGATTTGAGAGTGGGGAAACGGAACTAGCTTGTAAAGATTGGCCTTCAAATCTCAGTACTCTCCCCCCTTCTCTTCGGCTAAGGTCAAAAACTCTCACCGGTGAGAAGAGTTAGCGCTTGGTCGGTCAGAAATCCCAGTGAGAAATTTGTGACGTCATTTTAACGCGGTCAGAAACGCCAGTTAGTGCTGCTATGCCTAACCGGTTAGTCTCACCGTCCTCACCGAGAAAAAGACGGTTAGCCCAGTGAGAAATTACGTCATCATTCTCTCACCGGTGAGGGTTTTTGACCTTAGCCTTCGCGACGATTTTTTTCCCACCCCTGAAATACTTTGAAATGTAATTGTTAGTATATTCTCAATGAGTGGGAAATATGAAATGAGAGGAAACATTTTGTGACATCACTTCCTGACATAGGAAATGACGTGTATTCCACTACTGGTGCTTAGTGGACCCAATTTGTTTTGCTCGTTATTATGTTTCAGCGTTCGGTCCGTAGATAGACCCGGTTCGAAGCAAGCGCTAAATTCAAACTTTAAATAAATATTGCTGGAATGCATACAGCAAATTTAGTTTACTTTTGCTCACACCAAGCAATCAGACTTCGATTAAAACTTTCGTTGGCATGCTCAGAAGAAAGTAAAGGCAATGGAAGCAGTCCCACGATCGTTTATTAGAAGGTAAGGTAAATACTATTGCTGTCATGTGCTCGATTGAAATGTAAATACTAGTAAACATAGTTTCATTTTCTTGATTCACGTGTCTGTATTTTAAGATGACCTTTGCCATTAGCACATGCTGAGATTTACAAACGGATATTGAAGATGGAGAATGACGCACAACCTTTAACAAACCTTGATGTTTTGATCGCAAAACTAGGTGAGCTTACTTTTTATATCCCCACATCGTACCCAAAGTAAAAATGTGGACATTTAATTGTACATATCATGAATTCCCGTGTAAATTCTTGATACTATCGAAATCAGAGGCTGCAAGCTCAATGACAGTAAAGAGACAGTATTTAGTTAAGTAATAAACTAGAGGATACTCTTTTACCACAACAAGGAAACAAGAAACGGAAAAATAATAAATGAAAAATAAGGCAAAAAAATAAGACAAAAAACAAATAAATAAGGAAAAATACGACCTGTAAGCGCTTTTCGAAAGCCTTGCTTTCATCGTTCAGCAGCCCAAGGGAGAACACGGAGTGAACCGACTTGGGAAGGTATATCGAGTCTTATATAGTGAACAAGAACGGAGAACAACCAATCAAGAGAATTGTAGAAAGTGGCAATTCATCGATTGGGAAGCTGAGTCACCCGCTGAATCAATGCAGAGTCACCACTGGGGCCCTTATTGAGATTTAATAACCACTGTGGCACTTGAACCAGACAACGAGTCAGACTCGTGATTCGTAGCCAAGGGGTTAATAAGAAATCTGTTACTAAATTCTGAAATAACGATCGCCAAGCGCGTAGTCGAGTGCTCTTGAATTGTAGACAAGAATGTGCATAGTCGACTGCTCTTAAGACAGTTGTCGATGGTCAAAGTCTACACTAGAAAATCGGCGGTGTAGAGTCTGTACACTGTAGACTCTGTAGACACTATAGACAAGTCGTGTTCATGCTAGCTCGAATCGACAAATGCGTCATTAACGACGTAACCATCGACACTTGTCGACAGTCGACTGCTTGTGCGATGAGCTCAGCCTAGACCCCCTAATTAATTAATTGTTTCCCCATATCTTTTGAAATGTTGATGGACTTCCTTGTCTGTTGTATTGAGAAATTAGTTTTTTTTTTTGTTTCAAAACTAATGTCACTGATTAATGTCTTTTTTATTTTTAATAGGTCATGAATTAGAAGAAATAAGAATTCGTTCTCTGAATAATATTTTATTGAAGTTAGAACACGGTATCATAACGGAGATGGACCTTGTTCAGAACAAAATGCTTTTTAAACATCTTCTGGGTTGGTTTAATTTTTCTTCAGATTCTAAGAGGACTGCAGTATTGAAACTATTACTACAGCTATCAAAGGTTGACAAAAAGAAATTGGACAATAATTTGTTTATATTCTCTAAAGTTGATTTATATAAGTCTAATGCTACTTTTATTTTGTGCAGCATTCGTCGGCTACGCAGTTGCTTATAAGCATTGGTGCAGTTGATTTTCTACATGCTCTGCGAAACGATCTAAGTTGTGTTCAGCAACCCATCGTTGATAAAGTTTTAGAACAACTGTTTTTACTGAGAGTACCTGATTCAGATAACGAAACTGCCAAATGTTGTGAAAATGTCAATGTGATGGTAAATATCCAACAAGTAGAATTACATTCCCAATCTGGAACTGTAGAGGTCGTCAGTGATGCTTTGGCTCAATCGGATGATAATAATCCAGGTATGGTTAAAATACCAGGTGGGCAAGAAATAATGTGAGGTGTTCAGAGTTCGCTAGCAGGAATTTTATTAGGCCAAATGCAGTACATTTTGGTGTATATACTTAGTGGAACATGCAGTTTCGATTTCTGCAAAAAAAAAAATAGTACCAAAAGTCGCCATAGGGGGCACTTATTTCAAGAAAACAATGAATACATTTGCATAAGCGCGTTCCGTGTTGAGCAATCATGACAATAAAAGGCAAGGCTGAGGATTTCCCATCATTCACGAACGAATGACCTGACGATGACGCTTACTCTGCTTGACCGGGCGTTATTAGTCAAGTTGTTTTATCAGAAGAGCGCGACAATGCAAGTGCTGCCCTTCGTGAATTCCAGCGATTGAAAATGTTACGAAGAGGGCCGATGAGCATAACTAACTTACGGAAAATGATTGAACGATTTGAATCTACCGGAACTCTAAGAGTGCAACCAGGCCAGGGACGAAAACGAATCAGGCAGCAACACGTTGAAGAAGTTGCAACTGCTGTTGTGGAACAGGAGATGACTGCTGTGCAGGGTACCAGCAGTGCACACGCAATAGCACGCCAAACAGATATCCCATATTCGACGGTGAGGAAAATATTGCATAAGATATTGACATTTTATCCCTATAAACTCACACCTGTTCAACAATTGCTTCCTGGAGATGAACGTACCCGAACTGACTTTTCGTCGAGATTTTTAGCCCGTAAGGAAGTGGATGATGCATGGCCATGGCAAATTTTATGGAGTGATGAGGCACATTTTTATTTGAATGGTGATATCAATACCCACAACTGTCGTATTTGGGCTGCATCAAATCCTCAAGTGTGTCTGCCAACTCCCATGCATTCACCGAAACTAACAGAATGGTGCGGCTTTACTGCTTCTTTCATCATCGGCCCGTACTTTTTTGAAGAAATCCGTCCCCGTGGACCGGTGACTTGTTCCGTCAATTCTGCCAGGTATGCTGATATGCTTGAGAATTTTGTGATACCACGTTTGCAGGAAAAGAGTTGTCTGGATTCTACCATTTTTATGCAGGATGGTGCGCCATCACATATCGGACGTCAGGTGCAGCAGATCTTACGAGAACGTTTTTCAGACAACAGAGTAATTAGTCGTGCATTTCCCACGGTATGGCCACCCAGGTCGTCTTATCTCAACCCTTGTGATTTTTGGTTATGGGGATATTTGAAAAGCCTTGTGTATCAAGCACATGTTCCTGACCTCTCAACCTTAAAGGATCAAATAATGTTACATATCAGACCAATTAATGCAGATATGCTGCGAGCTGCCGTAGAAAATGTCGTGTAGCGCATGCAGCTATTGGAACAGCACACTGGTGGTCATATTGAAACACATTTGGAATTAAAAATAAAACATTGTTTATTGTTGTTACTAAAGTTGGTTTGTACGGTATTTGTTCATTTGACAATTAGGTATTCATTGTTTTCTTGAAATAAGCGCCCCCTATGGCGACTTTTGGTACTATTTTTTTTTTTTTTTTTTTACTACAGAAATCGAAACTGCATGTTCCATTAAGTATATACACCAAAATGCACTGCATTTGGCCTATTTGAATTCCCGTTAGTGAGCTCTGAACACCTCACGTTATTTCTTGCCCACCTGGTATTTGAATTTAATAAAAATATTTTGTTAATGCCAATTTCTCAAAAGGTGGGTACTTTTTTTTTCGTTAAAAAATTATTAATATCTTCTACATACTCTCATAAAACAATACAAAAAATTCAAAACTGTGTTTTGCTCCGTTTTGAAGATATTAATTTTTAAAGCTCGAGTTCCAAGCCACAATTGCATGGCTACTCGAGGTTAAGTTCTTCAGATGGACAAGGTATCCTAAGAAATATAAATTTTGTGGTAATATCCGATTGTCTTAACATTCTACAGCTGTTTTGTATTCCTTTCAATGTGAACTCATTAAGTCTTAAAAGAAAATTCAATAAATGTAGAGAAGATACTAGGGTTGATCGAAAAGTAATGCCTCCATGGCTGTTAGCTGATTTTCAAAATGCTTTTTGTATCTGATATTTACATTTGTCCTCTATGTAATGCACTATTCACTTTTCAACATTATCCCCATCCCTTTCCACGCATTGCGCCAACGTTTGACTACTCGGGTGAACCCGTTGGAGAGGAAGTCCGGGGTTGTTGTCGACACCGGGATTGAATGGCAGCTTTGGACCATCTTCTGCAGCACGATAACGCTCGCCCGCAAACAGTCGCCACACACTTGAGGTGTTGCAGCGCCTACAATTCAAAGATGAAAAAGTGCAGTTGATAGATGAAAGATCTTGCACCTTGCGACTTTCACAACTTCCCAAAGAAGAAAAATCACCTTAAGGGACATTCAGTCCCTAATGACGAGATAAAAGAGCAGTTGCACGTTGTAACTCAGAAGTGACTGACTCTGAGGATGTGTAATTCGATATCTTAATTCAAATTTATATTTTAGTACTTAATTATCTTCTTATTTAACAGATGCTCAATACTTTTTTGATTTCTGAAAAAAAATCTGGAGTTCTAAGAAACATTTTTCCTCTTGCTATAATTATTATTGTAATGCTACTATTGATTTTATTTTTTTGTGTAATTATAATTAATAATACTATTTATATAAATAATAAAACATAAATAAATGAATGTCCCAAGGTCACACGCTTTCTCCTCCCTGTATGAGTAGTCAAGTCCCTACTTGATTCCCGCTGCTTGGAGCTCAAGCTTTAAAAATTAATATCTTCAAAACGGAACAAAACACAGTTTTGAATTTTTTGTATTGTTTTTATGAAAGTATGTGTAAGATATTAATAATTTTTTAGCGAAAAATCGATAGATTAGCATTATGTTTAGATGATGCTTCAAAATCGTGTAGATCGCTAAATATCAAAACACACTAAAACTCGTTTTCATATATTTTAGTAGTATTTAATTTTTGTTTATTGATATACGAGGGTGGGCTGAAAAGTAATGCCTACATGGCTGTAACTTTTTTATTTGTTAACCGATTTTCAAAATTCTTTTTGTATCTGATACTCACATTTGTCCTCTATGTAATGCACTATTCACTTTCCGACATAGTCCCCATCCCTTTCCACGCATCGTACCGACGCGTGACTAGTCGGGTGAACCCGTCGGAGAGGAATTCCGGGGTTGTCGTCGACACCAAGACCGAACGGCAGGTTTCACCTCGTCGTCAGACCGCAACTCGTGCCCCTTAAGGTGCTCTTTCCTCTTTGGGAAGTGGTGAAAGTTGCAAGGTGCAAAGTCTTTCATTTTTGAACTGCAGTTTTCCATCTTTGAACTGTAGGCGCTGCATGCCCCTCTGACGTGTGGCGTTATCGTGCTGCAGAAGAGGATCCAAAGCTGCCATTCGATCCTCGTGTCGACGACAACCCCGGAATTCGTCTCCGACGGGTTCATCCGACTAGTCACGCGTTGGTACAATGCGTGGAAAGGGATGGGGACTATGTCGAAAAGTGAATAGTGCATTACATAGAGGACAAATGGAAGTATCAGATACAAAAAGAATTTTGAAAATCGGTTAAAAAATAAAAAAGTTACAGCCACGGAGGCATTACTTTTCAGCCCACCCTCGTATATACCAAATTTTATTAAAATCCGAAAGGTCAATGCCAAAACTATAAAATTTCTGCCTGAATTGACGTGGAATGACCCATATTGTTGTCACGTGAAACAGTCACATCTGCAGCTGATGAAAAAGATGGGTTGAAGGCAGTGAAAAGTTACCTGGCCGTTGTAGTGGTCTGAGCAACAATTTTTATTTGAACGACTTCTTATTGGTTGACGTAACAGATTTTTAAATGCTATGATGTTTTTCAAGTAATTTGAGAGATACAGACTTTTCAGCCATCCTGTTTTTTATAAAAAAAGATTTAATTTGTTAACTTCTCAGAAATTTTTCAATGTCGTCAATGTAGAATAGCACTATTCAAGCCTGTTTAATTAATAGTTACAGAGAAATGCATGCAGAAGTTCTTGGAACCAACCGTAATATCAAAGAATGAGAGTTTAGTTGATGCCACAAATTTTACCTACTTCGAATCAACATCGCCTGCTCACAATGAAAGATATTTAAGTAATTAGTGGATGTTTAATTAATCAGTGTTTGACATATTTAAAAAAATTTAATTTATTGTCTACGCTGTCATAAATTTGTTCTGAAACTGGTTTATCTTGAATGTTTTTATTTTAGGTATAGGAAACATTAATTATATTGTTTTCCCATGGCTTTCACTAACCAGTACGGATAAACATGTATTATCATCAACGGATGGGTAAGATTGCAATTTCAGGAATTAAGCTAAAAATAATTTTTGGATTGGAAAAATAAAACTTACTGAAATATCAGATCGTTGCATATCAAACGTCAGATTTCGAGGCGGGTTCCACGCTTCAGCACAGTTTCCACGTTTAGTAGCAAGTACCCATAACAAAGTGGTACATTCCCGGAGATAAACCTATCAGCGACCAGCTGCCTGAATTTGCATGTCTGCGATGATTTTTAATAGCATTTGAACCTAAGCGAAGGTAGGCATGACTTCATACAAATTACGTGTGATAATGCATTACGAGTTCAGGTTGAATCACACTGCATCCAACGCTTCTCGAAACATCAATAAGGTATTCGGTGTGGGCACCATAAACGAACATACTGTCCAACGTTGGTTTCGAAAATTCCTGGCGGGAGTGACGGACCTGGCAAATGAGCCACGCGGCAGACTGCCCAACGTGTTGAATGACGCTGATCTGAAGCGATCTGTGGAAGAGGACATGTCAAAAACTGTTCAGGACCTTGTAGGGGGTCATGCTGTAACAAAGTCGACTGTCAGTAGACAACTTAGGACTATCGGCAAAGAGAAAAAGCAGGACAAATGGGTCCCACATGAACTTGCTGAAAACCAAAGAGTGTCAGTAGAAGGTGCGTATGGAATTGCTTTTGCACCATAAAGAAGCGGGGATTCTTGAGCGCATTGTCACCTGTTACAAGAAGTGGCTCCTATACGACAATAGGAAACGGTCTGCACAGTGGCTGGATGCTGATCAACTTCTGTGACAGTTCCCTAAACCCCCGTTGCACCCAAGGAAGCTCATGGTTACAGTTGGTGGAACATCCATGGTGCAGTGCATTACAACTTCTTACAGCAGGGGGAGACGATCACCGCTGCAACTTACTGTCGTGAACTGCATCGTATGCACAGAAAACTGTGCATCGCAAAGGCATCCTTCTGCTGCATGACAACGCGCATCCGCACGTTGCACGAACGATCATGCAGGCGCTACAGGGTCTGGGCTACGAGGTGCTCCCCTCCCCCGTACTCTCCAGACCTCTGCCCTACCGACTACCATCTTTTCCAGAGCCTGGACAATTTTCTTCGGAGGAATACATTCCTAACCCAAGCAGACGTCAAAAACGCATTCCGGGAGTTTATTGAGTCCCGTGACCATGGATTCTGTCGAAGAGGGCTCGAGAAGCTGCCAAATCGTTGGCAACAATGTTTGAATTGCAATGGGGGTTATTTCAAATAGCACGTGTGAACGTGTCCTTTCTAGAAGGCCATTAAAGATGACCTCTGCGATCCGACATTCGATATGCAACGACCTGATAATACAGGGTGTCCACAAATGATCGTCTCAGTTTTATTATTTAACATATCATCACGAAACTTTGCAAATACATAAAGCAACTCGCCAAGTTTTATTTGAAAAATGTCCGGCATATCTTTGTTTTTGTTTGTGGCCGGTACAGCTACAAAATTGATGGAGCAGTCGTGTCGAAAATGATAATCAAGGAAGCTGCCATGGCCTCTACGCTCCCCTGACTTAACCCCTTGTGACTTGTTTGAATGGGGGTATTTGATGGACTTAGTGTTTGTGCTGCTATTAGCTGGATCTTATCACCTCTCTTTTGCTCAAATTGACTTTCTCCAGGTTCATATTCCAGCAGCACAAACACTTAAGTCCATCAAATATCCCCATACAAATAAGCAGGGTGACCAGGTGCCTGTTGCCCTCTACATCCCAAATCGACAACCGAACTAGCCCAAACATAGCCCAAATCATCGCTTGTCACTAATAAGATACATAAACTAGCCCAAAAACTTAGCCCAAAGTATCGCTCCGCTTTTCACCAAAATCTTTTATTTTACAATAGGTGCTGAAAAATCGATTTTGGACTTGGTGTGTCTTTTGAGCGTTTCTGGATCATTTATTTTTATTTTTTTTGCCAACGATTGTAAAAAAGTTCGACCAACCACAACCGTTCTTTGCAGAGAACTGTTTCTTATTAACTGCACAAGCGCAGACTGTTACCTCCCGGAACGGTCGGGCCTCGGACACACGCGTTTCCATATTTGCGAATTCGCAGATTTGCGAAAATTTCTTTGGAACTGAACTCACTTGCATCCGCGAGTTTTTCGCACATCTGCGAAACTTTCGCGAAAATCCTACAAAACGGTATGTGTTAATTTATAAGTTTTCATGCTTTTAAGTGTACAATACCTGTATATGTAGTTTTTTTATAATTTTTATAAGAAAATTTTAATCATTGACAAATTTATTGTGTTTCTGGGGAAAGATGAAAAACGTTCGATAACTGTGGAAAGCAACATAATAACAAAGGAAAACCTTTTGTCCACAAAAAGAATTTTAATTAAGCATATACGAGGTCTGTTCAAAAAATACGTAGACTGTTTGAATTGCGCGGGCCCTGTTGGTCCCAATCAAAATCGCTTGGTGTCGCCATCTTCTGACAGA
>JAHWFO010039019.1:0-13940 GCA_023313115.1 Rhysida immarginata
GAAAGGAAAAGTTTGTGCAAGTGTAATTATCCCGGGCAACGCCGGGTACCTCTTCTAGTTACCTATATGTGTACAGAGAGAGAAAACACTGATTAGTGCAAAGTAATATCGCTCAAATCGCTCGTTGCTTTCCCCAACGTTAATTTGGTCTTAATTAAAATGCTTACTTTTGAAAGTTGTTTTTTATTTTGAAATAAAATATATTGCTTTTAAAACTTTTTATAATCTCCATTTTGTTTGATGAGGGTTTGATAAGACAGAATGTGCAAACTGTGTTTTATTTATTCATTTATTTTTTTTTTCAAAAATACAGTATTGTAAGCAGTCAATTCCCGTTTTGGACATTACAAAAAAATTATTTTTTGTGTTACACAGACAGTAGCTTTTTGTATATCAGATCTACTGAATGCAATTCCGTTTTCGTTTTTAAGCGTTCTGCAAACTTTTCTAAGGATTTGATTCTTCTTTTGTTAGCAACTTTAGGTATTTTAAAGTTTAAATTTTAAATTTTTTTATTTTTCGAAAACCAATAATAATTTTCTTTCTTATCTGCTGATTTATGGTAGGAATGTGCAGTCCTTTAGCGGTTGTATGCGGCTTAAAGTGGTATGTTACAAGGGTAATCTGAATAAAGATTCAATGTCTATGTTAAAGTTATACCGGATAAAATGGACTTTTGATTTAATTATTTTTACCCCTTTTCTACTTTCCTTCATTTGGTTTACCATAAATCTTTAGAGGTACTACCCAGAATTAAGTTCTCGTGTCCTGTGTGGTTCCCACTAAAATGTCCGTGAGTTGTTGAAAGTACTCACTGCATGCAGTGCAATTGTGGATGGGGTACACAACAATGCTAGGAAACACTGATACGAAACACTGATACGAAAATGCTTGGAGGGAAAACAGAGGTGGAGCCTGCTGTTGTGCACGTGATTAAGGTTCCCTCTGTATTAATTCGTGGATGCATCCTCGATTGCAGCTTGCATAGTGAGCATATAAACAGCTCAAGGTCTATTTCATGGCAAGTGGACAGTAGGTTTTCAATTACTGTTTTCTTTCTGATTTTGGAATTTATTAGAATGGTCTTAAATCGGCCCCCATAATTTATTGGATTTCCTCAATATTTGTGGTCTTATGATAAAAGACCTTCACACTCAAGCTTGCATACCATTTGCAAGGGACTACCTGTAAATGTTCAGCTGAAATGGCTAAACTTTTCTCCATTTGATTTAAACATTACCATTGAAGGCAAAAACTTATTTGGACTCATAGCTAACTAAGACCTTTTGGTGATCCCTGCAGTTATGACAACAAGATGATTTCATGAGGATTAAGCGAAAGAAATTCAATACAAATGCGATGGCAATGCCTTCTTCATAATTTAACAAGATTCTTTAAACGGTTATATTGTTTTCTCTCTACAGGTCTTCAGACATTTAGAAGGCGAATCTTTTTAAATTCACACAACCAGTTAGTCTAGTTATTATTTTCTATGCATATGATCAGACATCACGAGGAAAACAAGTAGTAGTACATGAAACAGAAGTCTTTCTAAATTACTTTAAACATAATATAACGGAACATGAATATTTCTCCTCTGTCTGTAACAACAGTACTCAGGTGCACAAATTTTACTCAGAAATTTGATCAATAACGTCTTGAATGAATAAGTTTGCAAAAAATTTATTCAAATACAATGCAGAAAAAGCAATCACTGTTCATAATTCATAATTTTGATGATCACAACACATTCATAATTCAAGAAGTGATGAATTACTTATGTTGTTGCAAGCCTCCAATAGAAACTCTCTCTCTCTCTCTCTCTCTCTCTCTCTCTCTCTCTCTTTCCTCTCTCTCTCTCAAACTCTCTCCCTGTTTTGCCTATAGATTAAAAAATTTACTTCATATTTAAAAAAAGGCTGATTGACGTTTTGCTCTGCAAAGACTTGCTCTGTGGTGTGTATTCGCGGGTACTTTTTCACCTGATTAGAAAACTCATGGTTTTAGCCTGAGTGACGTGTGTTTTTCTAGAAAACTCCTAAAATTGACTAAGTTACAAGTGGTGTTTCTATCTCTCTGATTAAGCAGAAAACCCGCCTCTAAAACGCTGTTGGTAACAGAATACATACACACACAAGCTCTGATTTTAACCTAGCCTGTGACTCGAAATTTTGATAAAGTTAGTAGATACTTTACAACACAAAAGCTGGAGAACAGAGTTTCCGAATAGTTTCGCTATTTATTTCCGGCTTTATCAAGGATACACATAAGAGAAAGTGATTGGTTGAAGAACTAACAAATAGTGAAAAATAAATAAATAAAAATCATCGTGTGGATAAGAGAAAACAATAGTAAACAAGGATGACATGGGAATAAATATAAAAATAAAAAAATAAAATCCAAAAGCAAAAAATGGAGGATCATGGTAAAATGGAAATAACATGGTAAAAATCAAATCGCGGACCTAGTAAAAGACTTGTCCAACAGTTGAATATTCAAACAAAGGTGAAAAGAAAAAGAATACAAAATAGAAAAATAAATTTTGATATATTTATTACAAGATATCAGATAAAGAATTTAAAATAGTTTAAGTGTCAAATACATTTTGGCAATTGAGTAGGTGATCTGGATAGGCAGACTTAGCTTTAAAGTTCTCAATAGCTTCAAGAGTGGCAGTCTTGGATGAGTCATTGCATAGATGTTGAATAGCCATTACTTCTTCTTGTTCATTTGGGGCATGTCTAGTGTGGGCAAGATGGTTCGCGTAATGAGATTTATTTCTTGTTTGTTGTAGGAGTCCATATGTTCCTTGAAACGGATATTGAAGTTGTGGGTCAACAGTCCTATGTAATTCTTATCGCAAAACCCGCAATTTAATCTATAAACGCCGGAACAGGAGAACTTGTCAGTTTTGGTATGGACAGGAGGATTGAGAGAACAAAAGCATGGAGTTGATGAGTGTAAGGAAACTTGGAGGCAAAGTGAGGACAGGAAAGTGAAAAGGCGGGAGAAATGAGGACTAATGAAAGGCAAGCTACCCATTTTTGGATGGTAATGGGTCAGGTGGTCAGGGTTAGGTTAGAGAGAGAGAGAAGGCAAGTTTCATTCGTTGTAGAATATGGGAGAAGGCGTCAGAAGAATTTCCATTCTTTATGGCGAGGGGGCGGATAGCGCGGAATTCGGTGGCGTGGGAAGAAGGACTAAGGGGTAAATTGAGGGCACGGTCAATGAAGAAGTGGGGTGAGGCTTGTTTGTGTATGGGAGGGTGAAGATGTACGGTGGATCAAATTAGAGGATGTGGTGGGTTTATGATAGACATAGAAGGAAAAGTGGCAGTTGGAGGGATCGTATCAAGGTATAGAAGAGACTGCTTAGATTCAACTTCAAAGGTGAACTGGATATGGGGTGAGTAAGTATTAAAGAGGTTAGCAATGAAAATGGCTGAGGTAAAACGGGAATCAAAAATAATTAAGATATCATCAACGTATCGAAAATATGAAATAATGGGAGAATTAGAGAGGAGGGGAGAGACAAAGGTGAGTTCAAGGTTCTGGAGGAAGATTCAGAAAGGAAGCTACTCAAAGGGAACCCCATATCTAAACCAGACGGGGAGTAGAAAGTAATTCTGGGAAGAGTAATTCTGGGTAGAAATGACAAGGAAAAATAATTCTGGGACAAGTAAAGGAGAAGTAATTCTAGGAAGAAATGACAAAGAGGATAGAAATGAGGTCGATAGAATCTTGAGGGGGGGGGAAGGCAGATAAGAGTAGGAGGCATTGAAGAATAGAGAGGGTATCGGAGACAGGGAAGTTAGTAGAAAGTTTAGTAATGTCGAGTGACATGAGGAAGTGGTGTTCATTAGTGTTGAAAGAGGAGAGAGATTCAGTGAGGGTAATGGAATTCTGGACATTATAGGTGTTCGACAACAGCTGAAAGTTGAAAAAGAATGAGTAAAGGGATTTAAAAATGTAATGGGCAGGCGTGAGGGTGTAATTGAAAACTGGTATTATGGGCATATTGGGCTTGTGTATTTTAACTAGGGCATTAAGAGTAGGAGGACGGGCGTTGGGCGGGATGAAGTATCTGAGGTGCTTAAATCGGGGGATTTGTTTATGGCAGAAACGACAGACTTGTGAAACTTAAGGCTTGGATCGGAAGGCAAGATAACAAAACTATTAGATGAAAGGCTTATATCCTCAGACATATTTTCTGTATATAAAGGCTTATATCCTCAGATATTTTCTGAATATAAAGGCTTATACCCTCATATGTGTATACTTAATAAAGCCGGGAATAAATGGCGAAACAAGTCGGAAACTCTGTTCTCCATCTATTGTGTTGCAAAGTATCTACCATCTTTATTGATAGAAACAGCACTATGGACTCCTTAATCAACGATCAAAATTTTGGTTAGAGCCCCTCGAAATTTTGGATAGAGCTGAAGAGAATAAGGATGCAATGCAGGCTGGTGGGTATTTTTACTCCAGCTTGGAAGGCATTAGATTTTAATCCTAGGTACATGTTTCTGACTAGAAACTCCAAAAATCGGCTAAGTCACATGTTGAACTCCTACATATGGAACTATGAGCATACACTCGGCTAAATCAATATAGGACACAGGCTACATGGCCCAAATGTAACATCTAATTTTTCGTAGAGATTGATCTCATAAGATTTGTTGCTGCGAACCAAAGATGTGTTTTTAGTAGAAAGCTAAATTGGAACCAGCAATGACGTGAGATTTATGCTATAGATGATTAAAGATGATAAGATCTAAAGAGTATATGCAAACTATAGACAAAGGTGTATAGTCTCAAAGATAGATGCTGAAAGTTGTGAATTTCTAAGAGGGCATTGACCTTAAAAGTGTTAGAAAAATTCTAGGAATTTATGAGAAAAGTCATCAAGTAATCGATAAACGTTAAGAATGTAAGCAGTCCATTTTTTCGATCACTCAAAATTACCTGAATGTTAAAAGCTTTTCAGTTGTTCTTGATCACGTAGGCCAATTCAATGTTAATTATATTTTAAAAAGTGACCTTTTAATACTTTGCAAAAGTTAATAAGTCTTTTTTTTTACTTTCAGGGTTTTGATAATCAATTAGTTTTCATTTATTGTATTACATTTTACTTTGTTTTGTAATTTTCATCCTAATTTTCATCCTGTACTTCAGAATTATCCTTTTTGCTTTGATAAAGGATAGTCTCTATCCGAAACGTCAGCTTTTTATTTGATTTTATATTTCTAGTTATATTTAGATTTTCCTTATTATTTATTAATTATTGTTAATTGTTAATTATTATTTCATTATTCATTTTTATTTAATAACTATTATTAATTTTCATCCTCAAAGTCATCACTTTACATTTTATATCGTCAAAAGCATCCATCTAACTGAACAGTGTCTTACAAATTTGTTTTCATTTTGACATTGGTTGAAATGTTATAATTACATTTTTACCGGGCTTTGCAAAAGTTCTGTTACACTAGTGACGACCCTCAAAGAAATGGACACGACGATGTTCACGATGCAGTTAGACATGTTTTTATTGTGCCATCATGTAGAATAACATTGTAATTAGTCATTTAATCAATGTAGCCACCATCTGCATCAAGAACCCGCTCCAGATGAGGCCGAAAAGCCTTGCAAACTTTGCGAATGCAGTCCTTCCTCATTCTGGTCCACAGACGTTTGACAGATGTTTTTAGCTCGTCGACGTTGCTGTGACGGACCTTGCAAGCCTTCCCCTCGACATGCGCCCACACGCTGTAGTCAAGTGGATTGAGGTCTGGCGACTGCGGAGGCCAAAAGCCCTTCGACCAGAAGGTCATGGTGGACCCCAACCAGTTTTGCACAGTATTGGCCATGTGGGCAGGGGCACCGTCCTGTTGAAAGATGTAGTCCGCATTTCTTCACCCAGAGAAGGACTTTTGTGGCCAGGATGTCCTTGTAATCAGCCGCCGTTAGCCGGTATCCACTTGGGAACCACATGGGTGGCATTTTCTCGCCATTCGACGCCACGATTCCGAGCATCATCACACAGGCCGGGTGCTTGGTTGTATACACGTAGCGGACATTGGAGATGTCCTGGCCGAAGCTTACCACGCAGTCGTTTTGCTTGTTGATGACAGGATCGACCGTGAAGATCTTTTCGTCAGAGAAAATGACAATTCGCTCGCCATGACTCTTCAAGTCGTTGAGAAGACGGCGACAGCGCTCCCGACGTTGTTCCCGTATCCGATCCGTCAGCAGAGGCCTCACGCTCTTTCCACCTTCTTCTTTGACCGCTCTGGACACTGTGGACACCGAAATTTTCTTTTTCTTTGCGAGCGCAGTCATTTTGAGCGTCGGGTCTTGTTCGAAGGTTTTTCTCACAGCCAAACGGTTGACGACTTGAGGTCTACCTGAACGAGGTTGATCTTTAAGGTCTCTCCCATTCTTGAGCCTGTCCGCAACTCTGCGGATGGTCATCCGGCTGACTTTGAGGAGCTTGGCAATCTCGGACTTCGTGTGGCCCACGCGCAGGAGAGCATCGATCTCTACTCGTTTCGTTTCCATCGCTTTTGTCGTGAACTCAGAGGATAGGATAACTCAGAGGTTAACACGAAGTTTCCAATATATTATTTGATCCTTTTGTGGAAATGGAATTATCCAAATCATGAGCAGTCCATTTTATGGGGGATGTAAAGAGTGTAACAGAACTTTTGCAAAGCCCGGTATATGTTCAACCATTTAACTGAATGCATTTTGGTTCGTTTCTTATTGTTCGAATTCTAAATTTCTATCTTTGCACTTACTCTTAAAGGTTTTACCATATTTAACCGAAGCGATGTTTTCCTAGAACTTGCTTCACTTCAGACATGTATAGGATTTTGGCTATTCAAACAGACACAGGATGTTTCACTTTTCGCATTTAATGAAAAACTCGGGACTTCCGACCTTTTGGTTCTCCAGATATCTGACTTCACCTTCTGCTAAAGAAATATGATTTTGTTTGTTTTTAAGGTAATTAAAAACATAAACATTTTAAACTAATATAAATAAAATGACTGATATTAGAAATGTGTGGATGCTTGTATAGACGAGAGAGGAAGAAAACTCCACTTCTCCCCAAGACAAAGTGGACAAGTATAGTTTCCTTCCCCTCTCTACTAAAAACATTTCAGCTTATGTAAAGCCCAACTTTATTCCTCATTAAAACAGGCGGGGTTAAATATCATTTTTAGATGCATTTATAAATTCTTATTTTGTTAAATTACAATGGTGTCATCCTTGTGAAACTTCCTCACTACAGAAAGTTTCGAATCAATTGTTATTAGAGAGCCACTTCAGATCCCAGATTCTTCACATAGAAGTCTGGTGCTGCTGAATCTCGGTCTCTTAACAGAGGACTAGGAAAATTTTGGCAAAGTCAAAGTAACACAAAGAGATCTCACTGCACACACAAGGTGACAGCTGGAACTCCTAAAGAGCACCCAATGTCTATGGCTTGACACACTCAGATTAAATTCACCTGATACATTTTAAAAATACTAATAAACAATTTTTTCTCACAAGTGTTGTTTTTATTTTGAGGTTTAGGCTATTATAAGGTTGTGAAAACTTGGAATGACGTGCAACACACATTTTTTCCAGCCTGCAATGTCTGCATGTAACTTATGGGAGCATGCGAAATGTGTTATCCCCTGCAATTGATGCTTCGATAATTATTGCATAGCAGCTCTGCAGTTGTACATTGTTCACAAGGCAGAGGTTACGTGAATATTTCACGAACGAAAACAAATGTTATTTACTGTACAGAATATCATTAGCATTTGAGTTTTTCAAAACTGGTTATAGAAGAAATGTTGGCTATAAAATTAAAGATTAAAGAACACAAAAGCCCATTAGGTCATTGATATATTCTACAAGCAAGAGTTATAATGTGTGAAAACAAAACCGAATTGATTACTGAATCAACTGTTTTCGGTTAGCTCAATCCAATACATGCTGTCTGAGGTCTTACCACGTCTCTGAGTTTTATCTTTTTTATGACTGTGTTTATCTTTTTTTTCAATGATGAATTCCCATGCTGTAATATGTAAAGCTGCAATAAACAAGACCTCCACCCCTCTCTCTCACGTTTTAAAAGAAATGCACAATTTAAAATAAATATCTATTTTAATGATGTATTCAATTAAAAATGAGATATTCAAAAGTTTTTTAAATTGTATAATAAATTTCTATATTTATGTGCGATATTTGTCTGATACACGATAATAATAAAATCGGTAATAATTAAATAACGGTTGTAGAAGAAAAGAATGACGAGAGTAAGAACCCTGGAATAAAAAAATAAAAACTGAACACAGGAATTGGACCCTGAAAAAGCTTGAAAAGGATCCCCTTTTTCAAAGCTACGGCGATAATAAAGCAAAGAGGATAACAGAAAATCATCCTGTAAGTGATACTTTAATTTTTGTGATAAAAAAATAAACGGCATTGTCTTTTTGATGTTAAAATTCTAGATGGCAGGGGAGGGAGGAATTTTTGACAAGGTTTGTCGGGTCATGCCAACACCCCCTGAAAGAGAAAACCAAGGTTAGGAGAAAACCAAAAGGGAAGACTCCATAATTCATTTTATTATTGGAAAAATAAGTTACAGAAAAAACCCAGTGAAATAACATAAACCAAACATTAGAATTAAATATATAATGCATAAAGAAATGATGGAAATCTACGTTTTAATATTTTCTTTTGCATATTGGATATAATTTATTTTTATTCAAATATTTCCGTTGATCAAACCATGCACTGCTTTCTTTTTCTCATTTCTTTTTCCGCATATAAATTGCAATTTACTAAACCCTCCCTAGATCACATTTTATAATAAAACGTCTAATTAACGAATTGACCATGGAGTCTATGACTCTTGTTTAATTAAAATTTAAAAAATATGCACCAAATTTAATCATTGATTTATCCTGTAAACATTTCATATTTTAATATAATAAACGTAAATATCATTTTAATATGAATATCAATAGCCTCATCGCTTATTATTTAGAAAAAAAACCTTTAAACCATGTGTTTTTGTTCAAACAATGAAAATACGATTTTTCTAATTTCATATATTTAATCAAAAAGCGAATTTAATTTTTTACAATTTCTCAGTTCGAGTACTAATTTAATTTTTATCATTTAAGTATCAAATTAAATGAAGAAGTCAAAAGCATTCAGCATAAAAGGGGGAAGAAAGGGAAGAGCAAATTTGACTTTGTGCTGAAGTATAAAAAACTGTGAGCCTCGCAAACTTTTCGTATTATCAACCCCCACCAATTTCATTATCTATGCGTATTTGGTCAAATAGCCAATGGGGGTGGTGGTAGTGGGTGTTGTTTAGAGGGGTTCGCACAATGCCAATCCTAAACTAGGGGCATAAAACATCCTATGATAAGCTAACCCCGGGTATAATCTATCCTAGGGTATACTCTGTCCTGCTATTCCGGGAGAATGGCAATGAGTAACTTTTTAAGTCCTCTGTAACTTTTTAAGTCAAGTGAGTCACCAGTTTTGAAAACGGATAAATTGCAATCTTCTTCAAGCCAGCTGGGAAATAGCCACCTTTTAAGCATTTGTTAGATATTTTTATCAAGGGATTGACCAGGTATTGTCCTCAGCCCTTAATGATGAAAGGAGGTTACCATCCTTACTGCTTATCTTCTTAGGAAGGATTTTTTAATGGTTTGGATGATTACCCACTAATCTACTTCAGTGTTAAGGATATGAGTCATATTGATGTCCCAAACCTTTTCAAACAATTTTTCTGCTTTACCACCAAAAACCTCCGCATAATATTTAGTAAAAAATAGTCCGATTCATAATATGGGATAGAATGAATATTATGAATGGCGCTGATGATTTGCAAATCAAGAAAAGTTATATTTCCTTCAAATTTACAAGATCTGTTTATCGCTTACTATGCGTAGATGCCCTTCCACCCTTAAGCACTTTTTTTCCTGTTAACTCGAATTAGCTCTGATCGTTTCGCTAAATAGGTTCATCTGTTTCTGATGGAATCTTTGTGCAAATTATTCAGGGCCACCGCATAGATAAGTCACACTTCCAATATAACCTAGTTGAATATTTATTTTTATTTATAAGTAATGGATTTATAATTCTGATTACTCATTTATTCAAAAGCTAATAGATTCATTGTTATTATGAAAATATTGTTTTCTTATTATTATAAATATTCATTTATTCAATAATAATTTCTTTACAGTTAAAGCTTATAATTTTACAGTTTCTTCACATAAAATTTAAAAATATTAAAAACTTAATTATTTTTTTTATTTAATTTGATATATGATTCTCCAAATATAAATGCCAAATAAATTATAATAGTGAAAATAAAAATCAAATAAATTATAACAAAAATATATTAATATCTACCGGGAGTTTTTGGAAATCCAAAAGATAAATTATAGGATACAGTTCTTGGTTCTCATTATAGAATAATTTTGATTATAAACATTTACCAATGATTAATGCAAAGAAAGCTGTTGATTTCTAGAAATGGAAATGAGAGAAGATAATTCTCTAAACGTTATAATAATTATACTTTTGTTTGTTTTTAATTTTATTTTAATTTAAATTTCTTTTGTTGTGCCATAAAAATGACTATCATCTGCGTCTGAAACAGTCTTTGGACATTTGTGGGACCCTAGATCACCAGACTAATCCACCACATTTTAGTTATTAGAGTTAATATAGATCAAAGATTTTTCCAATTATTTTTAGTTGTCACTTGTTGTTGTCTTGATTTTAGAAGTGATGATTTATCCAGTTTATACTCAATTTAATATTGTAAAATCATCAGGAAGACTCTATGAATTTAATTATCATAGTCTATTGATGAGGTATGACTTTAGAAATGCACATCTTTCGATATAATAAATTAAGTTATAAATCAGTGAATTTAGAATTTAACAATTTTCTAAAAGTTATATTAGAAATTTTATGAAATCGAAAGTATAATATACAGCAAGCTTAGTCAGTAGGGAAGGAGTCAGTTTCACAGATGAAATTATTTGTTTTCCAAAGAGCTATATTGCGAGGACCACGCAAGCACATAGACTCTAGACACAACTTTCTTCCACGCAAGATTGCAAATTCGTGAATCATTTTGGCATCACCTGATTCAAGAGTTTTCTCTAATTAAACCAATTAGCAGAATTGTTATAGAATTTCAAGAATCATCTCATTTTTCATTCTTGTAGAGAAAGATTTTAAGTAAGGTTGATTCAGAGTGAGAGTTGTGAGACAAGCAGCGAGACCTAAACAAGGAAGTAAAGAGAGGATATTGTAAAGTGTGATCAAATTCTAAATAGAGATTAACTCCGTTATTCAATGTTCGAGTCCTATAGAAATTTCACTGCTTGATAGGATGCTCTCATGCTTTCACACCCTTAGTCAGTCATTATCGTTCTGTCAAAGAGGACAAACAGTCAAAATCAGCCTGTGGAAGGCCATACACACGGAAGTCGGAAACAGCCTGTCAAGGAGAATATAATTTCACAACAGATCCGTATTTATGGTAGTATCGGATACGAGGAAACCGACATACTAATTGAATAGTCGAGGTATTAGATTAGCATGTGAAATCCTTTCACATAGAAAACTTAGCCTATCTAATGTTTATCATTTTAACACAAAAAGAATAATTATTATTATATTGATGAAAAATAGGAATGTAAAGAAAAATAGGAAAAAAAAATCCAGGCTGTGGATTTTTCTTCCTATTTTTCATCAATAATTTAAACACCTGAGGTATGGCGTGTATAAAATCCTCATAGAACATCCAATTATTATTCTTTAATGATTATTACACCTGTAGGAAAGATAGTCCCAGCCTGCGACCTGGGTACTGCTCCAGCCAGCCCTAAGGGTATGTAGATAGCGTAATGCTTCCATGTCCGCAGTGGCGCAATTGGCTGGTGCATCTGCACTGTGAGCAGAAGGTTACTGTTTCGATCCCAGGCTGTGGATTTTTCTTTCCGATTTTTCATCAATAATTTAAACATCTGAGGTATGGCGTGTATAAAATCCTCATAGAACATCCAATTATTATTTCTTATTATTATATATTATTAATCATTTTTGATGAGAGATAGTTAAACACGGAGCCCTCATCGGAGACGAGCCACTACCCCATATCAATGAACGTTAGACAAAGCTACAAGAAAGTTGGGTAACTAAACTCACTTCCATTCACTCATTCTCTCTGAGCCATTTTAATAATTGATTTGAAGGTTTTAATATTTGAAATTATATTATCTCTAGAATTATCCATATTTTATAATTTCTCCTTTAAATAAATTGTTGGTTATTGTTATTATAAACACAAAATTTGTGTCCTTATTTGCCCCGTATGTTTAAATTTCTATGACTCGTAGAGCAATACTCGAGGACGGATCTGTGTGCGAAAGTATCCCGCTCTTGTCACAGAGTGGAGTGGCGTACCAAGAGGATCTAAAATTGGCATCAGTTAACATTTTTCCCAATTACACAAAATCATCTTTATACAAGGTCCTTGGTCACACACACTAAAATCGGATGGATGACCAGCTATTCCATTAATTTCTTTGTTTCTACCATTGGACATCCACCATCGATGTACTGTGGACATCCGAATAGGAATAAAAACCATGTATTGCATTTACTGGATTTCTACTTTTCCATTTCCAAAGACTTCTGGTTGATATTAAGTGATTTTTGTTATAATTTGATTTTTATTTTCATTATTATAATTTATTTGGCATTTATATTTGGAGATACATGTACCAAACTAAAAAATAAAAATGAATAATAATTTAAATTTTATGTAAAAAACAGTAAAATTCTTAATTTAAACTCTAAAAGCAATTATTATTGAATAAATGAATATTTATAATAATAAGAAAACAATATTTTCATATTAATAATGAATCTATTAGCTTTTGAATAAATGAGTATCATAATTAGAAATCCATTACTTATTAATAAAAAAAGAAAGTCAAAGATGTTATGGAAGGATCATTTATCCACGCGATTGTAAATTTATACAAAGACTAGAAGAGGTACCCGGCGTTGCCCGGGATAATTACACTTGCACAAACTTTTCCTTTCATTGTTAGTCATGAGATATTGATTGTTGGTCCATGCAGAGCGTTAGTGAATTGCGTGTTGATACCATTGTTGATACCTATTGTTGTACAAACTTTGCCTTGCATTGTTGGTCATGAGATATTTCTCATTAATATGCCTTGTTATAACCATGAATATCGATTTTTTATCGATATTTATTATTTTTCCGAAATCTGAGGTAGACAGTGACCTTCCTCATGCTTTGAAGGTCATGTATGCGAAATTTTATCAAGATCGGAATAAAACTGTAGATTTGTATAAAAAACAGACCCACAGACCCACAGACGCACAGACCCACAAACATCCTTCTTTATATATATAGAAGACTAGCAAAGGTACCCGGCGTTGCCCGGGATAATTACACTTGGATGTAAACAGAACAATCTCAAAAAATTAAATTAAATTTTGCAATATCTTAAAAATAAACACATGAAAATGCTTAGAATTAATACAGTAAAAATTCTTAATGAAAATTCGAAAAAAATCTTTTTAAAGGCTCACAATGGATGGACCGCTCCAATAATTTCTTACTCAGGTAATCTTACTTCAGATGTACACTTGATGTTGTTGCAATTTCCACTCTTCTCTCGTTGTGTTGAAGCAAAATTTGGCCTTTCATCACATTGGGTAGTCTAGCGGTCGCCAATTCTTCTATTTACTTGCTTCCCATTTGCTCAATACAGCACGGAGCTAAAGGTTTCCTTTCTCTGTCGTCTTTCCACTCTTCTCAATAGTCTGCTAACTCTTCATTATCTCCAGCTACTGATCATT
>JAHWFO010039019.1:14340-43765 GCA_023313115.1 Rhysida immarginata
TCATGCGATATTTCTCATTAATATGCCCTGCCATAACCATGAATATCAATTTTTTATCAATAATTATTATTTTTTCGAAATCTGAAGTAGACAGTGACCTTCCTCATGCTTTGAAGGTCGTGTATGCGAAATTTCATCAAGATTGGAATAAAACTGTAGATTTGTATAAAAAACGTACAGACCCACCCACAGACAGACCCACAAACATCCTTCTTTATATATATAGATAGATAGATTCTATCAGAAACAAATGAACCTCTTTCATTTATTCCTGATTACGTGAAATAAATCGCAATTGAATTAAAATGTATTTCGCGGAGCAGTCAGAGCTAACTCGAGTTCACAGGAGAAGAATGCTTGAGGGAAAGGAACATCTACGTGCAGTGAGCTATATGCAGATCTTGTAAATTTCAATTAAATGCATCGTTTCATGCTTGTGTATCATTGGCGCCATTCATAATATTCATTTTATCTCATACAGCTGCTCGAAGCTAAGAAAAAAGTGCTTAAAACATTGCATTTCTCCAGTATGCGACGTGATTTCACCATGTTGCTTTTTTTCGAATGCTGGGCAGCTGAATTTTTAGGTAGATAGCAGTACAAGCTGTCTTTTGTATTCTGTGTAATCACTGTATGTAATCACTGTATGTAATATTCTGTATGTAATCACTGTGTAAAATTAAAAAACTTTAAATAGAGATAGGTAGGGTGACAGGAAGGAGGTGGGGTCTGGCAAGAAGCAACAGCCAAGGCAATGCAAGGGATCAAGGTCAAAGGCTAGATTGCCAACACAGAGAGACGAAGAGAGTGAAATGTAAGTAGGCAATAAAGAGTAAAGGGAAGAATTAGAAGGCCAAAAAATCTCTAACAAATAAGAATATAAAATAAGAAAATAACTAAATTAATTACAGTAATGGAAACTAAGGATAAAATACACTAAAATGGACAAAGAGAATGACAGTAAGTTGCAAAGTTGAGATTTTTTTTTTTTAATAAAAGAAAAATTAGATAAAAGAATAAGTATATGACTAAAAGAATAACTAAATATATGACTAAAACAATAAAAAGTATAAATATCAGTTGAAGATGTAAGTCTCATAAAGCTAGGGAGAACCTATGGTAAAGTAGAATAAGATAATGTATAATTAATTAAATAATAGGAACTCAATTTTAATTTAAAAAATAGAAGTAAAATGAACAATAAAAACAATTGAATAAATATCACCCGATGTGAAGAAATACAAATGTTGAACTGGACAAAACACAGATGAAAGAAGGTCTTGTGGAGTTTATGTAGACAAAACACAGATGAAAAGAAGGTTACACGAAAACAGGAAGACACACAGTAACACAGAAGAAGCTCTATGATGAAAGTCCGATTATCAGTACAATGTTGATAACAAAATTGGAATGAATTAACAACGTCCTACTTATTATCGTATTTTCATCATAGATTTTCTTTTCCTATTACTGTGTTTTTTTCCTGGGTTTTCGTGTAACATTTCTCTACAAGACCTTTGCTTCATCTGTGTTTCATCCACTTCAACATTTGTATATACTCCTTATCGGGGTATACTCCATATACTGATTTTTATTCAGTTATTTTTATTGATTATTTTTATTCCTATTTTAATTAAAATGGAGTGCCTATTTTTGAAAAGTAATTATACATTATTACATGTTCGGGAAATCTGGCTTTTTTGTTTGGTAAATGCAAAGCATATCAATGATCAATAATTTGCATTTAATGGTGAATATAGATTGGTCTGGAATATTGTCTGTAATTGCAATTACTAATATTTTTATTTATTAGATTTAAACTAATGCTTTGGTTTTTGGTTGTATAGACCGATTGTTGTAATTTATTTAGTTATAGTTGTCGCAGAATTAACTTCCACGATTTGTGTGTGGTTGGTTGATTAATGTGTTAAATGTGTTGTTAATGTTCTTCCCCTCGTGGCTAATATTTTCCCCCGTAATTCGGATGGAGTCGTTGAGATTACTGTCTGGTTTAGCGGCCATTACGGGCATGTCGTTACACCAGTACGATGTTAAATGGTCCTACTGCATGCACTGATAGATCATACGATATATGTAATGCCACCTAACGGGTTGTCAATCCGTTTAAACGAAGTATGCAAACACCGAAAATCACTGTATGGTTTGAAGCAGCATGGGAGATGCTGGTATATGAAATTATATGGACCGTTCAAAAAGAAAGAGTTGTAGTCTGGAATGTGCAAACCAGTGACAAAAAAGTGATATCGTTGCGTGTGTAACAAACATTGATTCTGAAAACAGCGCGAAAGTTCACTCCTGCCACTAGAGGGTGACGATGGAAGTCACGTGACTATACAAAGGAAGCAGAAGCAAGCATCGATCGTCCAATGGTCATTCGCGTTGTATAAGCAGTGAATAAGTGAAAGAAGAGCTAAAAGCGGTGTTGTTCTTTTTCTGACAGTGGAAGGAGTAGGGGGAATGGACATTCATCAAAGAATGTCACAAATATATGGTGAACATTGCATGTCCCTTACAAGGGTCAATCACGGCACTCTTCAAGAAATTCAACTGATAGGTTCTCTGTCAGCCCCCATACAGTTCAGACCTCTCTTCCAATGAATACGCCATTTTTGGTCCCCTAATAAAGGCTCTGAGGGGCAAACGAGTCACCTCGGACCATGACATCAAGCAGTACGTGCGGAACTGATTCACAATGCAGCCCCGGGATTTTTACAAGACAGCTATTCACCACCTAGTGTCACAGTGGGGCAAGTGCCTCAACAGTCAGGGCCAGTACTTCTGACATACAGGTACATGTTTTTATTCCTAGGCCTTCGGCTCGTTGCTTTTTGAACGCTCCATATATGTCAGCTTCTCCTCCACTTAGACATTACGCCATGGCGAGTGGATGACAGTTTTTTTTTCTATAACAAGAAAGGATGTTTCATACTTCTTGCTGTATACGTAGATGACATCGTGGCTCCTACAAACGATGTTTCCGTTTTAATCTCAGTAATGACTAGTGTTTGACAGGAAGTTGATCTAGTAGACATGGGGCCTATACACCACGTTTTAGGTATGCGTGTGAGTCGGGAAGGCAATGTTCATCAGATTATCCCAGACTCACTATATCAAGCAAGTCCTACATGACTGTCAATTGCACGATATAAAACCCAGACAGTGTAAAAGATAGACGACAGGAGTTCCAACTAGTTTCGCCATTTATTCCCGGCTTTATCATAGGTACACGACAAGAGATTTGCAAGCCTTTATATAGACAGGGATTGGTACAGATTGAGCAATGAGCGTGGCGAGAAGAGATACAAATGGGGGGAACAAATACAGAAACAGGAGAAGGTAGCTAATGAAAAAATTATATGTTACAAAGAGGTAAGTTCAAATCGCGGACGGAAAAGAAGAGGTATTCGGTTGTCTAGAAGACAAGGGGATTAACATAGAATTCTGTACCACCCAAAATTCTGATGTCCCTCAACAACGATGACGACACCAAACTACAATCTTTCAAAGAAAATAAGTTCTTTACTCTATGCAAGAAGCTTGACGACCATGCTTTTCATACCAACGTGGTAAACCTTACCACCATCTAGTTATCTGACAACAAAACAATGTCTCCTCAACAAAGGCCTGAAGCACGTCTGTTCATGAAGTTTACTCGACCGGATCTACACTGTCATTTCTGACACCGAACATGCTCTCTCATTACTGCACCGGAGTGAGTGCCCTCCAGCGCCTGCCATCGCTGGACATCTCATATGCAAAGCCTTCAATGAAACCCCTGCTTCCAACCCAAACAAGAACAACTCAACGACGCTGCTGCCTCCTCTACTTTGAAGACGAAGTTATCTGAGTCAGATGCCATCATCGTCAAAGCTGATAACGGTAACGCGACAGTCATTGTATACAGTTCCATATATAATGACAAAGTTAATGAATTTATTGCTGCCAATAATTTTGTTTCCCTCTCTTCCGATCCTATCCCCAAGTTTAATACATCCATCATATCTGTAGTCAATAAGTCACCTCGCTTCAGGTACCTCCAACGCCTTATCCCTCCTAGCCTTCACCCCCCCTAACCTGAGCACCAACGTCAAGATCCACAAACCTACCATGCCCATCCTCCCAGTCACTGATTACCCCCCCCTGCACCGCACACCTCGTTGCTAAATTCCTCTTCACCTTTCTCTTTAACCTCAAGATCCTTCCCAAAACCTACAATGTCCCTAATTCCCTCGCCCTTACTGATTCCCTCTGTTCCCTTCCTACTAACGAACATCTCTCCCTCATGTCCCTTGACATAATTAACCTTATACTAATGTCCCTGTCTCCGCCACCCTTAAGATCCTTGAACACCTCCTGTTTGCTCCTTCGCTCCCCAAACTTTGTACTATTGACCTTCTCTCTATCCTCTCCGTTATATCCTCACAAAACTACTTTTCCTTTAACAACTCCTTCTATTCCAACCCTCGGGCTCGGAATGGGCTTCCCACTAAGCAGCTTTCTGTCCGAAGTCTACTTAAAACACCTTGAACTAACCTTCATCACCCAACTTCTTGATAACTCCACTATCATTTCTTACATCCGATATGTCGATGACATCCTAATACTGTACGATTCCCGATCTACCTTCCCTTCTGTCATTGCTGACACCTTTAACTCCTTCTCCCCGCACATCCAATTTACTTTAGAAACCGAAATTAGCAGGTCTATCTCGTACCTAGTTGTCCTCATTACCAACAACCTCCACACTAACCATCTGTCTTTCTCCCTTTTCCGTAAACATACCACATCCTCTAATCTTATCCACCACACCTCATCGCACCCTCTATTCACAGGCACGCCTCCCTACGTTTCCTTATTGACCGTGCCTTGAAGTTCCCTCTCAGCCCCCTTCCCGTTCCTCCGAGATCTGCATTATCCGCGTCCTTGCCCATACGAACAGTTATTCTACCTACACCTTCACCACCGCAGACGTGTTCTCCTTAACTCTAGCCCACCAGACCAACTCTCTTCCAAAAAGTGGGTCTCTATATCTAGGCCCACACTTTTCCCAACTTTCTGATTTCCTCTCGCCCTTTGGCGTCCGCGTGTCCTTTCGCTCTCCTACCCCATCTGCTCGCGCACTGAATTCACTTACTGCTAGTGCTCTTGACAAATTTTCCCGGTCCGGCGTGTACCGCCTGATGTGTGCCTTTTATGGTAAGTATTACATAGGCCTCTCGACACGCAACTTTACAATACGTTTTAAAGAACACGTCGCATCCGACAGAAAACAAGACAATAAATCACATTTTGCCAACCATCTTGCACGTACCAGGCACTTATTAAGAACACAAGACGAGGTAATGTCCATCTTACACGTTTGTAATAACTCTACCAAGACTGCCATCCTTGAATCAATTGAGATTTTCAAAGCTAAGAAATCCAACCCCGACCTACTACTCCAAATGGATTTTGACGTGTATGCCTTACTGAATTTGTTATCAGATCTCTTATAATAATCATTTTGTAATCTATTTCTTTTATTATTTTATTATTGTATTTTTTCCCTCATGTGTGTATTAATAATTTTATTTAATTTATTTTATCTTCTTTTTCTGGATTTCTTTGCTATGTTTGTATATATTTTATTTCATTTTCTGAACTTCTTTGGTCTTTTTTTATACATGTTTTTATATAATTTCTTTATAATTCCGCTTGTCTTCTAGACAACGGATATGTCTTTTCGGTCCGTAATTTACGCGTGCCTATTTGTAACATATAATTTTGTTCATTGGCTACCTTCTCCTGTTTGCGTATTAGTTCCCCCTATCTTATCCATTCTCGCCACGCTCATTCATTAATGTCACATGTAAATCAGGATAAAGATGAGAGTAGCGCAGTGGAATTAAATGACATGTAACAGCACACGGATTGTAATATCAAAGAGAATTGTTTAATTGAGTGATAATAAAAATAAATCAAATTTAACTTTAATATAACAAAACACAAATGACACTAGCAGGAACTTATCTACTATGTCGAAATAATTAATAAAATAATAGTTGTAATATTGCCTTAACACTACAATACAACAACCATATGTAATACGGAAAACTTAGCAAAACATCGTGCCTAATCCTGGGCACGGAATGACATACTATAAAGTAAATACACCAATAGCCAATGCTATTCAAACAAGGATTTCACTCGTAATTCAGTAATCACATAAGAAACCCTTGACAGCTTCTTAACCTATTCATATCATAACAATGAATACACTTCACATTTGCACCATAAAATATATTTTAACGATAATAGCAATGGATGAATTATGAAAATCAACATCGCACACAAAATCTAAATTCATACAAAGCTTTCGTAGCATAAACACATAAGCCTTGAGGAACAATAAAAAGTTCAAAGTCTATACTAAATTACATATATATATATCATGCGGGCTGACAAAACGAACAATACACAAATTAAAGCCGCGCATAAAAATCACTAGGAGTGTCGATAATTCAGTCTCATACGGGGAAAGTTCAGAGTCCGGTTAAATGAAATTACGTTATCGTAAAATAGTAATTGTAAAACACAACTCCTTCAGACAAAGGGACCATGACCCCTGGCCTGACACAAATTGAGAGTCTTAACAAACTAAGTAAATCCTCTATCAGTCCGTGTAACGAAATTCAAAAGTTACAGTATACACACTTGAGGGCTAGAAATTCAAATATATGAAGAAACAACAGTATAATTCAGATATATTTATAATTGTATAACTGTAACTTTTGTTAACAGGAATAAATGCATTCACAAACACACGTGTTGAACTGAAACACAATTGGTACTTAACAACGGCCGTTAAGTTGTTTTCTCCTTTCTTTTTTTTTGCTTAATACTTAGAGCACCAAACAAGCATTAGCAGCAAAAACAGAGAACTGCATTATATGTTGCTTCCGTAGCATTAAGGAAACTTAATCAAGACAAATCCCAGCTGATAATTTGAATAAGCATACAGGCCAAACGGCCATAAGCCTATAAATCTGATATCATAACGAAGCTCTCTGCGATAAAGCTCAATAAATGCAGCTTTCACTAAATTAGCCTTACATCCCACAAGGAAGTCAGCATGTGTCCATGTGTTCTTGTGGTTTCCCCAACTGATTTCCTTTCATGTCCATGGAGTTTGGATTGTGTTTGAGCAATTTGTGCACGTGAGTTTGACTGTTTGACGTCAGAATTTACAGAACTCTATTTCAAGTATAGCGAATCCTCCCGCTACTGCTTGTAATATTTTGATGCCACAACTTTTGAAAGGATTGACCTAGAGGTTTGAAATTATACACACACGTAGGCCCTATACAGAGGAGAGTGCGAAAAATATAGCGAATCCTCTAGGGTGGCTCGGGGCTCCTCAGGGGCCACTTGTATGAATTTCATATTTCCTTTTTTATCTTTTGAACAAAGAGGGGAAAATCCTGAAATTTCGTAAATATGTAGTGCGGTTCTAAAAAATAAAACCAATATACAAAAAAAGTGATATAAGCCCCTAGGGCCCCGCCGGAGGTCCTGAGGCTTCAAGTACAATTTAAGCTATAACATTTGAACGGAATGACCTAGGAACCTCAAATTTTGTATATTTATAGTATGGCACTAAAAAATATAGCAAATATACAAGAAATGTGATGTAGGCTTATGGGGCCTGCCAGAAGACCCCGAGGCCTCAAATACAAATCAAGTTATAACTTTTGAACGGAAAGGTGTAAAACCTGATGTTTTGTATATATTTAGTACTAAAAATATAGCGAATATAGAAAGAAGCTGATATAAGCCTCTGGAATCCCGCCCCGGGCCGCGAGGCACCAAATACGTTTGAAGCTATAACATTTGAACGGAAAGCCCTGGAAACCTGAAATTTTGTAAATTCATAATATGTTACTGAAAAAATATTGCAAATACACAAAAAAGTAATATAGGACCCAGCAGAGCCCCGCAGGTTCCAAACAGAAACAAAGCTAAAACTTTTAAATGAAAAGGTCTAGAAATATGAAATTTTGTTTACTTATAGAAAATTACTTAAAAATTTAGCTAATATACACTAAAAAATAGTATAAGGCTCTTGGGTCTCCAGAGGGGCCCTGAGCCCCCAGTCACAAATCAAGCTATAACTTTTGAACCGGAAGTCCAGAAATCTGAATTCTTGCATATTTATGGTGTGTTACTTAAATTCTTAGCTCTAATATACTAAAACATACATATTCCTCTGGCTCCCTAGCAGGGGACCGAAACACAAACTGAACTATAATGTTTGAAAGAAGAGGCTAAGAAATCCGAAAATTTGTATACTTGTAGTAGTTAACAAAAAAATTTAGCTAATATACACGAATAGTTTATATAAGGCTCTTAGGTCTCCACAGGGACCCTGAACCCCAAATCACAAATAAGCTCTAACATTTGAATAATAGAAAGGTCTAAGAACTTGAAGTGTTATATTTTTACAGTGCGTTACTTAAAAATTATAGACAATATACAAGGAGACTGGTATAGGCATCAGGGGACCCTGGCGGCCTCAAATACAATTGAAGCTATAAAATTTGAACGGAAAGGCCCTGAAATTTTTTTTAATGATAGTGTGGTGTTTAAAAATTTAGCTAATCTATATTAAAAATTATATAAATCTCTTGGCAGGGGCCTTGCGGCCTCAATCTCAAATCAAGCTATAAATTTAAAACCAGAAATCCAGAACTTGAAATGTTTTATATTTAAAATGTGTGGCTTAAAATTTTAGCTATTACACACCAAAATTAATTTAGTCGTCTGAGGCCTCGGCAAGAGCCACGAGGCTACAAATACAAATCAAGCTATAACATTTGTACGAAAAGGCCTAATAAACTGAAATTTTCTATTTGTGTCCCTCCACTTATTATAGTCACGAGCCGCTACTGCTCGTAAAATTTTGATGCAAAAACCCTTTTATCGCTGAATAACGATGCCTTAACTAATTTTGTTTATTGTTGTTGCAATATCTTCATGCTGTGTTGTACTTATATGTTCTAGACACAAAGGTGGATATCAATTTCGTAATAATCCAGAAATGAAAAAAGTGGCAAGTTTCAATTAAAACCTCACTCGAGTCAGTTATGGGAACCATCAGATAGTTACACTTCAATCCCGAGGATTTCTTAGAAAATCCAACTGAATTTGGTATGTAAATATAATCGAAAAACATATATTTTTAATATATAAATATATTTAAATTTTATTCCAAGATTTGTTGTAATTCTTTGTATATAAATAATATCGATGTGCTTATAAAATCAAGTACATACAACATGAGCCCGATCAGCCACATTTTCTTCCTATAAAAGTAGATATACCCTGAAATATGTTGTTGAAATATCTCCCGGTGGAGATGTAATTTATATTTCACAATGTTATTGTGTGAGTGCCACTTACAGGCAGGTTATAGAAAGAACTAAATTATTAGAAGCCGGAAAGCTTGAGACTGGTGATTTCATTACGGCTGATCACAGAATAATGGTAAAAGCTTTATTTGCGATAAGAATTGTCTGTGTCAGTATTCCATCCATGCTAAAAGGCAAATCATAACTTGAAGCTGAAACTTTTATTAAAGATCGAAAATATGCATCCAAAAGAATTATGTGGAACACATTATACGCTTCAGCTGAACATACAAACTATTAAAAAGAAACATCCAAACACAAATTATTGCCTTGGTGATAACTTATTTTTTGTTTGTTTTGTTCAATCAAATTTTCGAAGGTCAATTGTTAACAGTTTCTATTAGTAATGTAAACATGTTATACCAAACACAGTTTTTTGCTTAGGAATGGAGGATACACTTTTTCATAGAAATAAACCAGTTTCGGAAGTGTACATTTGCTGGCTCTGACTATACCATATAAAAAAAACGAACTGGCAGCTAAGTAGATCAACATTCAGAGATCCCATCATGTTTCCCCTTATCGATAACTTTAACATTACGTTCATTTCATTTTGTTGATGATAATTAATATAAGTAGTAATATGATCCACATCTAAGCTTGGAAATTTATCATTGCAATCTCCATTTACTGTCTAAAACCTGTTGCAGGCCAGTGAATTAAAACTTTGTCTGAGATAATCAAATCATTAGAAAAAAAATCAAATTCCTATCATTGGCTTCCAGTCTGAAATAAATTTATATAGCTTTAAAAAAATTTAGAATTGATATGCTGAAGAAAACACCTTAGCTGTCGAAATGTATAAATAAATTCTATCGTGGATCTATTGCTTCTTTTCATCTACGCCTATAACTTTAGAAATATCATTATAATTAATTAATATATAAGTTATTCTATCTCTCAATTAAATCCTTTTTGCATCTTTTTAGTGAAGCACCACGTCTTTTTAACTCTGTTTTTAAAGCCACAACAGTTAGTTTATCGTAGTCTGCCATTACGCCTGTAAACCGGAACCGTAGAGTATAGCGGCGCCACCTAGGGAATAAGGTTTCCGAGATCGCCCCATCAGTTGGTGATCTAACAAGCAGCGCCTCATGGCCTTAAGCATCTGTGAGGCCGAAATCATAACTATATCCGAGTGTGTGAAATCATTCCAGTGGTTATGGGACATAATCACACAAATAGGATAGGCGGAACACATCGTTTTCCTCACAACTATATACACTGATTCAACTTCTGCCATTGCATATCTTAGTGCATTGCAATCTAAGAGTAGAACGAGGCACATTCTGAGATTGCATAATTACATCTCCAGCGGAATCAATCTTACGAATGTGATCCTCGCCTACTGCCCATCCTCAGGCATGCCTGCAGATGTGTTGGCGAAATCATTACCTGCCCCTGCTTTATATAAAATTTGGGATCAATTGTCTTTAACTAAGCGTGATGGCAAACTCTAGTTAGACTTATTTGTTTTAATATGTAAAAATAAATCCTGTATATGTAAGGCCATTCTTTTTTGCAAGGTTGTTAAACGCCGGATGTATTTTATGTCATGCATTCATCAACTTTAATTTTTTTTGCCATTTCATCAGAAAAAGTTTTAGGGATAGATTTCTTCTTTTTTGTGCTAGTAAATAGGTCATAGCCCGTAACTACTTTGATAGGACAATACCTTGCTTACACACTACTGAGCTCAGTGTGAAGTTTTTTTCTTGTTGGCATGCCGAAAAAACTTATAATTCATACTCATTAATTAAGTGTGTGTACACTATTCACACTATTCAATTATTTATTTGTTTATTATACATAATTTCTTGTATATGTGTTTCTCTTAAATGTTTTCAGTGCAGCCAATAAGGTGCTCCCCCAACAGCTCCATGCTCACGGATACGGTTATTTATCCTGCACGCGAGTAAAATACAGGGTGATATGCTCTGGAAATCTGTTTTTTTTGTTTGGTGAATGCAAAGAATATCAATGATCAATCATTTGCATTTAATGGTGAATATTGGTTAGATGTTTGGTATTGCAGCTACTAATATCTATATTTATTAGTTATAAACTAATGCTTGGATTTTTTTTTACAGATTGATTGTTGTAATTTATTTAATTATTGTTGTCGCAAAGTTTACTTTTTCCGTGTGGTTGGTTTGTTAATGTGGCAACTGTGTTGTTAATATTCTTTCCCTCGTGGGTAATTTACTCGGTCGCATGAAGTCATGCCGTTTAATTGTTATAATTTTTTTCCCGCTTACAATCTTATACCGTTGCAAACTTTTCCACCATTCGACACCTCCTGTGCAGTCATGGCACCTGATCTACTCCCCGCCAGTGGAATGTTTCTTGATGTTGATGTCTCGCAAGTTTATTCTCCTGCTGAAGTTAAATTGTAAGGATGCATGGCGTGTTTATTTCATTCACGTTAACTCTGTCATCTTCCCTCGACTGTCTTCTATTCTGTTCACGACGAAAGGCTTACCTTTTATGTAATGCTGCGAGATGTTCCTTTTTTGTTGATTTTTTTTGCATTGCTTTCGCAGGTATATATGTATGCATATTTCTTTTGTATACAGGGTGAATACAAAAGTCTGAACCCCCTTTTATTTTTTGAACCGAAGCAGATATGTCAATTTTGATGAATCCAATGAATAGGAAGTTGTGGGTGGCCTATCCCATGGTGCACTTTTCATCATCACAAATATGCAAATTAGGACACATTCAAAATTTATCTCAAAAACCGTAAGGGATAGAGAAAAAACCCAACCGCAAACTTGTTCAGCATAAAAAAACAAACAAAATAAAAAAAAATTATCCAAATCAGACCAACCAATCACCCACAATCGCGTGGTGAATTCTTTGTAGCTTACAAACAGTCGCACTGCACAAGGAAAACTGAATGTTGATATTTCCACCATGTAAAGCATGAAAATCAAAAAATTAGCATAAATTACCATACTCACAATCACTTTCATGCGGAAAAGCAAATAAAAGGCATGTTTTGGCGTCAGTTAGGTTCCGTGCCCAATTATGTTATGGTGATTGTGGCGTCAGTTCACCACGTGATTATGGGTGATTGGTTGGTCCGATTTGGATGATTTTTTTGTTTTGTTTGTTTTTTTATGCTGAACAAGTTTGCAATTGGGTTTTTCTCTATCTCTTACGGTTTTTGAGATAAATTTTGAATGTGTCCTAATTTGCATATTTGGGATGATGAAAAGTGCACCATGGGACAGGCCACCCACAACTTCCTATTCATTGGATTCATCAAAATTGACATATCTGCTTTGGTTCAAAAAATGAAAGGGGGTTCAGACTTTTGTATTCACCCTGTATACACGTTTGCACGTTTTATGTAAACTTCTGTAGACTTTTGCATTTGTAGCCACATTTTTATGCTATTAAAACTTAGATCAATCCTTGCTCCTTGTACTTCATTAACTGCCATTGCTGCCACAATGTAAGTTTGCGGTATTACTTTTAAAAAATAGAAATGTTATTTAATCCAAACCAAATTCCATTTTATTTAAACCTCTGAACACTGCTAGCAGAGCGTGGTTTCGGTTTGCATAACACATCATTATGTATGGCAGAGCCTTTCTTTGTCGAGGGTCGATCTATTCCAAAGCCTACGAGCGCCAACAACCGCCAATGGAAAAATCGGATGCTGATATTTCTTGAGACAAAAGGTCTGGATAAATTCGTTAAAAAAAAAATAAAAAATAAAATTCCGTTACCGATTTCTGAACCAGACAAGTCGACTGTCCGTTTAGAGCATGGTTAACTATGATATAGTCATTATGCTCCAGGAGTCATTATAACTCCTACTGTTATATAATGTGAATAAGAGAAGCTGGCAGTAGGGAGAACGTGGACTATAAATAGCGGGGGTTGGTGGGAACGATTGAGGACACTTCCAACCTCCATGAGAACAAGTCGTTACGACTTTGGGACTGGTATAAAAACCACAAAATGGAGGAGTTTTAGAAAATTCTTAGAGAGTTATCCAGGAGATACAAGGAAGGCGCAAAGTTTATGCCACGTAAGTTAGTATATAAAGAGGAACACTAGGAGGAAAGGCCCAATGTAGAGAAATGGTCTTCAATGAAAATCAGAAAAAAGTATAAGGATTATGAAAATGTATCTGGTATAAAGGGTTCCACGAGAGCTTTCTCTGGTTCGAATTGTTGTCAACGTACTTCTCTGCTAGAAGTGAATAGGAAGGTTAACCGTTATATTAGCCCACCTCATTAAGAAAGCCATCAGCAAGCATGCCATTGCAAGGAAAGTTCTAATACAGATATAATTATATAAAAACATAACAAACTGGGCTTGAAAATATTTGGACACTAGTATAGAGATGAAAGGAAAGAAACCACTTGTCCACAAAACGAATTTTTATATACTAGCGATGTATACATTTGGAATAAATCTAGTGGACCTCTATCCTGATTTATTAACTTTTCGGGAGTATTTTTTAAATTTCTAGGGATTCTAGAAAATTAAGTTTTTTGGGTAATCTAAAAAATGCAAGATACGAACGTTTTTAATTTTCGCTTTATGCCCACTCTTTAAAATACTAATAACTTAAAAAGTTCACGGAATTATGATACGCTGTGAATTTGAGGCTGTGTGTGTGAACGAGCGAGGCTTACCCGCATTGTTTACCATTCGCAGATCAAGCTCGAACGTGTTTTGACATGACTTAAACGTAAATGCTGCGGTGCTCAGGCAGCCTGTTAACTGGCAGTGTACAGTATTCATGACATTCTGATTTCGCTACTTAAAGTGTCAGGTATGGAACAATGTTCGAGTATCAAATATATCCATCGGAGTGGTTGCCCATCAAATTTCAATCAATCCATCCACAATCTTGTGAGCAACATCGTGCGAAAAAACAGACGCCAAAAGTGTAGAGACAAAAGGTGCTGCTATATCCGCACTACGCACTGTTCCGCAAATTTGCTTCACAGTGTGTTTCCAAGCATTATATAGACGTTGGCAGAAGTGTATTACTGCGCAAGGATATTACTTTAAAGGAAATATTGTTTAAATGTTTGTATTTTTTCTGTGTGCAGAAATAACAATTAATCTTTTGAACTTTTTGAAACTACTAGTATGTTCGGCCAATGCCGATTTTTCTAGCTTATAGTTTCTAAAATTGCTGAAGTGTTCATTGATGAGGTTTCAATTCTTCTTTGACTTTGACTTAAATATTTTTTGTCGCAAGAATCACAATGAATTTCCTATATAACTGATCTTTCTGCAGCGTATATTTTGTCTATTGTATTGCCGAGTAAATGTTTCAGGTTATAACTGCTTCTATACCCTAGGTTGAGGCTAAACTTTATACAAATCTTCTGAAGTCCTTTCGTTAATTTTCGGTTGGAGGGAAGACAAAAATTTTTTTGATATCTCGGTTTTCTTTCCTGAGGGTTGTGACCGTTTTCAGTTTTTTTCCTAAAGTTGTGTTTCTTGATAAACTTGTCTATTATATCATTCTTGTAGCCATTTAAGGTGGCTGCTTCTTTTATCTTGAGAAACTCTACATTTTTCTTTTCTTCAGTCATGGGTATCGTAATAGCTCTGTTTATCATATGTTGGAATGAGGATAATTTATGTCCACAACAGTAATTTGAATCGGCTGTGATATGAGCAAGGATATAGTTGGCTTTGTGAAAAATGTCGAACGTTAGTTACTTTCCATCTTTGTGTATTAATATATCAAAGAACGGTAAAGAATTTTCAATTTCTTTCTCCATAGTTAAGTCCCATCACAAGTTTGTCTAATTGGTTAACGCCACAAATAGCAAATACATCATCCACGTACCCATACCAGATTTTAGGAAAATAGGTTAACATGGTTCTCTAAATGATTAAAGAATAAATTCGCGAGGAAAGGGCCAATGCTACTTCCCATAAGGATTCCTTTCTCCATTTTATAAAAATTCCGAATGAACTCAAAATAATTTCGTAAAGTATAATTTACTGGGGAGCATTAAATCTCTAACATGGGCTAATGATATGTAATTACGGTGCAGGCGTTCTTGAAGGAGGGCACTGGTTTCATCTATTGGGATGTTTGGAAATATAGAAACAACATACAGAGAAACAAGGATATGTGTCATGTCTCCATCCGAGTTTTGGACCTACTATCGTGCTCGACCGATGAGGAAAAAAATCATTGCAAGCCAACGAGTGCATGCCTGGCATCCAGTGAAGGAAGTAGACTCGCTGGGAGCCGAAGAAAGAGAAAGCCAACGCTCTCATTCGCCTCCCATGTTTCCATGTATAATAACCTCTTGAAGGGCAAATAAAAGCAGGCCAATGAGAGTAAGACTTCAGAAGGGAAATACGGAGAAGAAAGGAAGCATACAGAGAGAAAGAATAGAGCCTTGGTCTACGTTTTGGCAGAAAGGAGTTGTGCAGCTACCGATATCATTTCTCCAAGGAAACTCGCTATCTTAGCCCAGGAGTCCGGGACTAAGCCACGAGTTCTTTGCCGAATTTTTACCGAGTAAAGAATTTCAAAGGCAGGCAAGTGTCGAACTTTTAATTCAATTATTGCTGTTAATATGCCCACAGAACCTGACCTGCCCAGACGCCGAGAACCTGGAAACGAGCGAGTGTGAGAAAGGACCCTTCAGCAGAGGACAAAGTTTTATCACCAGCGAACCTAAATTTCCGGTGCTAATATAGAGACCCTCAGGACAGAGGATAGACACTATAGTCGTCAAACAAGCCATACGTAGAGGAGCGAGGAATCACGCAATTCTCAGCCCGAAAGTGCTACGCAGGACTATAAAACTGATCAGACAAGCAATTTGAACTTTGTCAAAAATACTTATCGCAAAATTGCTTGTCCTGTTCGTTTTCGGCGAGTGAATTGCGCCAACATCGAGTATGCATTTTTTGGAATCGTAAGCGATCATGGCCGCCCGCCCCTGTCGAACTTACTATACCAGCCCACATCAAGGATTCCGGATTCAATTCTTCTTGCCCTGGTTAAACTTCGGACGTCCCATGCCCGTCAGCCAGTGTCTCTTTCAATGCTATTAAGTTTTCACAGCAGTTAGCATCGATGGTATTAAGTCCCCGAGAGGATCCGGCCATTGAAAGCTATGGCCACACATTTGAGATCTCGTTGCACGCGTCGAGCTTTGTTTCCCAGTCGTCTGTGTATGATAGCGTGTTTTAGTATCCTATACTTCGTGTGTATTAAGCTGCCATAAAGCCACTCTTCTCTTACTTAGCTATTCTGCTGTCTATGCTCCTGATGATTAACTTTGCAGCAATTATTATTGTTATTTAATACTAGGAACATCCTCATCGGCCTATTACTTGGATGGTTCATTGGAGCCAAATCGCCTTTAGATTGAAGACGTTCCATGATCTTGTTTATTTTTATTATTTATTTTTTTAAGAAGATTTTGTCTGCTCTCAGCTATATGAAGAGCTACGTTATGTTGTTTCTAATTACATAGAGATTGAAGGAAACTAACCTTCGTTATTGTTCGCAAATCCAACTATATTCCTGCTTATATCACAGGCAATGCAAATCACTGTTTTGGACATAAATTATCTTCATTCAATTACGAGGGGAGATCAAAAAGAAAGTTGCACCTCCACGGTATGGCCATTTATTACACCACCTATACAAAAGCAACACGGCTGTAGCAGCATAAAATGTAGGTTCACTTTTCCACATCGGGCCCAAGAGACCCTAAACATTTATCCGAATGATCAACCAATTTTTCAATTCCGGATGCATAGAAATCTTCTCCAGCGTTTTGTAACCACACGGTGATAGCCGCTTTCACCTACTCATCGTTTCGAAATCGTTGTCCACCGACTTCCGTTTTGAGTATACCTAAAAGATGAAAGTCGCATGGCGCTAAGTCGGGACTGTACGTAGGATGTTGCCAAACCTCCCACTTGAATCTTCGTCTGTGATATCCGTGCGTCCTGCTTCAAATTGTTGACACCACTTCACAATTCCTTGCCGGAAAATTGCACGCTCTCCATATACAGCAGTGATTTCACGATAAATGTCCGTGCAATTCACCCGTTTGGCCCATAGAAATCGGAATACTGCTCGCACCTCAAGTTTGGAGTGGACATCCAGTTGAAGCGCCATTGCTTTTAGCCCGCTAGTCAAACAAAACACGACGGGAAACGACAGCAACCGTCCTATCCGACGTCTGTGCAGTTAATGTCCCTTTCTCCGCTTTGCCCAAGATTGCGACACACAGCGCGCTCCTGCGGCGAGTTAGTGCAACTTACTTTTTGATCTTCCCTCGTACATGAAAAACAGAGCTATTGCCATACCCTTATCCGAAAGAAAGAAAAATGTTGAGTTTCTCAAGATAAATGAAGCATAACTTTAGGAAAAAAAATTGGAAACGGTAACAACCCTCAAGAAAGAAAACCAAGACAAGAAAACTTTTTCTTCCCTACAATAGAAAATTAATGAAAGTCCTGAGAAGATTTGTAAAAAGTGTGGCCTTCGATGGTCATAAAGTACCTAACGGGATCCTATGCATGATTACAAACTTACAGTTCTTTATGCAAAATGTTCAAGACTCAAATGTTATGGGTCTAAACTTCACGCGAAGTTTGCTGAAAACGTTATTTAATCTCAACTATTGCCGCCGATTTAATTGTAATCGCCCCTTTGAATTAAATGAACTGCTGGTGCGGAGAGTTCATAAATGATGTAACGACGCAATTTAAATTTTGAGTTTTCGACATTTTCGATAAGGAACTTTAAGTTTGTAATCATGCAAAGGATCATGCTAGATACTTTATGGCCATCGAACTTGATACACCCTGTAGACAAAGTAGACGCTCCAAAAAAAATAGGTATATATGAAATTCATTCTGATTCCTGTGACCAAAAATATGTATTTCAAAGTCGAAGGTGAATTAAAACCCGAAAAATGCAAGCTCGAAAAATTGGCATTCGCCAAACATATTTTGAAGACTAGGCATGGAGTAAGAAAAGAAAACGTCCGTATCTTGCATTTTGTAGATGATCCCAAAAAATTGAATTTTTTAGGAACCCTAGAAATTACGAAAATACTCCGGACAAGTTAATGAATCAGGATTTATTCCAATGGTCCACTAGGATAACAGGTCCACTAGATTTATTCCAATGGACGACCTTTTTTTCTCATGTGAAATAATCCCTAAGCTTGATTTATTGTTATCTGTTATGGGATCAAAAGTCTGTTCCGTATAATAGTTCTCGACAAACGACAATCGACAACCGAACAGCGCAGGGAAAACGAAACGAGCGGTCCAAAAGCAAAGATTTCACAGCCAAACTCATACAAGAAATAAGCAGGGGAAGTACACTGAACTAGGCAAGAAGCCAGATGAAACGTAATTAAGTCATCCAGTGGATAAGATGGGGTACTTTCCTATAAGGACGATTAAGTTGATTGTTGACTGACGAGGGGCACGAGGAGCTATGAGATCCAGTATTCGGGAAAGATGGCCTTTTAGATGTCGTCGAAATTGATGTCGAGGACGTGTCGAGGCTGCGATGCCTGAGTAGAGTTCTAAACGTGGATGCTCCAGAATATCTGCAACCAGAAGATTTAGATGGACCTTAGTCCTCGGAAGCAACTTCTTCAGCGACTCCTGTACATATGGAAATCTCTAGCAGTAGAAATATTTGCTGCGACTCTCCTGTCAAATTGGGTGATAGTCCTCAGGGTAACCATCTTATAAAGCAAAGGGTTTGCTATCCATTCCAAGGGTGCTGTTTCGCTCCAGAAAAGCAACTAGACTGAACTTTGCCTTCCTAGCTCTATTTATTGAATAGGAGACGTGGTCACCCCAATTTAGCCTGGCATCTAACACCACACCGAGGTATTTATAATTTTTTACCCACACGAGCTCTTTACCAGAAAGGAAGAAAAGACTCTGGGGTTATCGAAGTTTCTTCGTAATGCACATCGCGTTGCACTTGTCAAAGTTTAGGTCGAGTCTTCACTTTGCAAAGCATTTCTCACACAGATGAAAGGCCTTTTGTAACCGTGATATGACGTGGGCGGGAATATGGCCAGTAGTTATGATGGCCGCTTCGTCTGCGAACAGATATAGCTTGCAATTAGTAAAAGTCGGGAAGTCATGGATGAAAAAGTTGAACAGTGCAGGGCCCATGACAGAACCCTGGGGAACACCAGCATTCACGTCACAAGGATTTGACATGGAGCAGCCAACCTTGACACAAAATGTCCTGTTTGACATTAAGGAACTAATTAAGGTAATCAGTTCTTACGAAAAACCACAAATAATCATCTTGTAAATGAGGGCGTTGTGCCAAACCTGATCAAAAGCTTTACGGACATCCAAAAAGACTAGACTACCATACTTAGCACAGTTAAGAGAAGTGTTTAGATCTGCAACAAGCTTCCAGACATGAGGTTGGCAGGAGTGACCTGGGCGAAAACCAAATTGCTCATCACGAACGAGATTATTTGCTACACAGAATTCGTCAATCCTCTTCAGAATGATGCGTTCAAAGACCCTTGATAGCACAGGTAGCAAGCTTATGGGTTTAGACCAGGCTTTGGTATGGTAACTATAACGGAGCCTTTCCACTGGTCGGGGAAGTAACCAAGTTTCCAGTAGTCATTCAAGGCTTTGGTAATGATCGAGACAAATTAGAAGGCAAGTTAGTGATAGAATCAATTCCTGCTGCTTTCTTCGTTTTAAGTCGCTTGATGACGTCGGAGATTTCTTGGGCACTAATAACTTCCTCAGGGGTAGGAACACGATGAATGCACTGGTAAGCGATATAGCCATTGTTGACTAGCTGAGTGTTTTGGAGGCTGTCCAAGTTTGTCTCAACAGACTTGGTAAATTGACTTTTCAGGGAAGCAGCGATCAATTGAGCCTTATCCCCGTCACTGGTGACAACGTTGCCATTGCCTGCAAGCAGTAGCGGCAATTGGATTGATCTGTTACCCTTTAAGGCCCTCACAGTTACCCAGAGCGAGTTGTCCTGGACAGACAAGGACATCATATTTTCGCTCCACCTTTGATTTCGTAGAGATTTAACCTCCTCCTGAACCTTGCGAGAAAGCCGGTTGTACTTGGTCTTGAAGAAGGAAAGTTTAAGCCCTGGTCTTGGTCTTGATGTTTAAGCCCTAAAAAATAAGCATCACTGGTTGGTGGTGAGAGGATAAGTCGTCGACTTTGAATATAATATAGGGCTTGAGAAACCTATAAGAACTGCAATATCCAGCACGTCACTAACGGGAGAGTGATCGCAGTAGAACGTGTCTTCAAGGGGACCAGCAAAGAAGGTGTCAATCTCGTTTTAGGTATATCCATATAAAGTAGCTCTCTATGTCGTCCTCAATTTTATTTCTTCCAAGTCCGTACGCTTGTAACCAATCACGAAACCAATTTTTGAAACACCCTGATTGGCCCCACTTTCTTATAAATAACTGTGTCTGAGTTGTTTATGAGGGGAGTTCAATAAGTAATGCAACAGATTTTTTTTATCGGTCAATTTTCGTTAAAAAAACTGGACATTTCTTGTGGAACATTTTCAAACATTTCCGCTTCGTCTCGTAAAGTTTCATTGACGTCCGAAATGTGACAGCGCTATAGTCGCAACAACAACTTTTCAGTTGGGCACAAATACCATCTGTATCTGCAAAACGCATTATTCGACTTATGGAGATACCCTCCGCGAAGTAATAACCTCGGGTTCACATTCCACCAAGGACGAAACATCTCCTCCAGATTAGACCATTTACTAGTCGATGATGCGTTTGCTTATACGGATGGTTTATGTGCCTGGATGAAAAGTAGTTGTTGTCTTGGGAGCCTCGCGTGATTCTGGAAGCCTTTAACATCTATATCATCTTCAGGGAATGTCACAGAACATCATTCTCACTGGTTTATGAACGTTTCTTTACTGGACAACGAGATCTACATGCGATTTTTACTTCAATTCTTGGAACACCATCTTAATGGATTGTTTCCAACCCTAGCTATGTGTCTGCATATGAAATCGAAGATCTAATGTTTTATCCAGAAGATTGGGATCGACGAAACCAGAAAAACCCGTTGGCACCTTCTTATTCTGCAAGAGAACTCGAGACACCTCCAACATTCCATCCCACGTGAGGAGTTTGATGACGACATTTGCCAAGTTAGAATCTAAATCAACACCCTGATGATTCAGAAAGTGCTGGGCTCAGCTTTCAGAGCCAAACTCAAGTGAGTCTGTGAAATCTGACACTGACATCGTGTGAGCGTTTCACAACCACTTCTCAAATATCTTTGATCATCCAGTTTTCCCATCAGATGCCAGGAAGGAATGGGCGGAAGCACTTCCCCCCTTTGCTGATGACGTTGATAACAAAACCCCATCATAGAAGATAAAGTCAAGATGTTCCGGTCAGCGGATGGTCATCCTCAACCCAGCCCAGGTGAGGATGACATTTCGTACGCCTTCTACATTCAAACATGGAATCTTCTTCAGGCTTTTCTTGTGCAAGTCTTCAACTCCATCATGTCAGACCCCTCAATCATACCGCAAATCACCAAGAGGAAGATCATCAGCTTCTAGTTCCTGATCAAGAAACCTAGTGCGAGCATATAAGCCCTCTCATCACGGATTATTTGGTTTTCACTAGCGTTCTACAAAACCGACTCCAACTTATGCCGATGGGTTCTTCGGCCCCGGACAATCCTGCTTCATTCCATCTCGCAGGATGTCCGACAACCTTATCACGATCCAGTGTGTTTTGGAGAAAGCCAGAATTCGCCATCAATCTCTGGCCTTTCTAATTCTCGACCAAGAATGGCATTTGACAAGATGAACTACATTTACGTTTTCGAATTATTTCGCCAAAAATTACTTCGGATATTTGCTGACATCATCGCTACACTCTGCACTTCGGCTGCCGCGTTTTTGTCTTTTAAAGGTTCCTTGTCACCCACATTCGAGCACTTGAAAGGTGTCAGGCTGGAGTACCCTTTATTTTTTCTCCTGTATATCTTTGATTTGGAACAATTATTGCGTCATTTCAACCACCATCCTGATATTCGAGGTTATCTTCTAACACCATTTTGATCATATCATTTGCATTTGTGGACAATGTTGTGCTCTTGGCATTGGACGCAGACTCTCTGGTCGTTTTCAAGAATACTCTTGAACCATTCAGTGCCTCGACGGGAAGGACCAACCATCTCAGAGGATCAACTTAAATCACTGAACTGAGGAGCATGTATGCACATTTCCGATCTCCTGGGGTGGCCAAGTGACAGCAGTAGGATAAAACTGTTCCTTTTCTCTAATGATGGGCTCTGATCACCGGCAACAAGTATTACTGAAGTGTGTTTCCCGCCTTGACAAGAACTTTGGTTTATCCACTTCGATTTTCGTGAAGGAGCATTTCATCAAAACTCATGTCATCTCAATACTTACTTCAAAATGCCTATTTAACTTGCGAAGTTAATAATGTCATTGAACCGGTTAATTTCTCGATACCTTCAGTAAAATTTAATTTGGAAAGTGTGCACAGACATAATTATTGATCTGTCTTACGTCATTGATCTTAACAATGGGTATTACCAGTTGCCTATGAGAACTGAATTAAAATAATGTTCTGCCTTCCAATAGCCATGCGGAAAGTACCAAATGATACGGCTTCACCAACGTTTTAGGATTTCCTCATACTTGTTTCAAAAATTTATGATAAAAACATGACAAGAATTTATTAGTATGGTGTCCAGATTTTTCAAGATAACATACAGATATCATCCCGTCTTTTTAATTCTCTACTGTTACTAGTGAGAATTTTTTGCAAAATTTAAAAGCATTAGGCTTATTATGATATCTTAGAAGTGCCATATGTGCAATGAGGAAGTTAGGTATTTGGGTCACATGATTAACAAACGAGGGCATTACCTGATAACGATAAAATATCAGCCATTCTTCAGATAAGACCTCCTAAAAATGTTAAGGAAGTAAGATCATTAGTAGGAGTGAGGAATGTTAATACGCCGTTTGTTAAGGATATGTCCAAGGTTTTGACAACAATCTCTAAGTGGACTTGCAAGGGAGTTTAATATATTTGGAATGGGGCGCATTACATGGCTACGGAAAAGATTAAGGAACTGTTGGTAGAGCATATGCTGCAAGAACAGTCGAACAGGAAATGATGAAGGAAGGAATGATCAATGAATTATCAAAAACCTTAAGCACCGTCACTGTAGAAGGGGTAAATCATGTAAATATTATGTCTAAAATATTATTATATTTGTTTGTACGTAATAAGGAATGTCACATAAGAAGAAATTTTTTCAGTTACAAGAAAAGGAGGCCTTGAGGAATCGGGAAAGTAAACCGGTTACCATAAGAGTGGACAAGTTAAATGTGTACAAGGTAATAGTAGTAATAAATGGTCAGAAATTTGTATTTCTGGCATATACTGGGTATCAAGTCTCATATATTATGAGGCAGTGGTTAAACGTATACCTGAGGTGAGAGTGTTGCCAAAAATACTTATGTAAAGGGGGTTAATGGGGAGTGTACCAAAATTTCAAAGTTAGTCAGGGCACATGCTGCGATCCAAGATTATGATCTTGCAGAAGGGTATTTTTAATATATAATTTGACAGATAGGCCATATGACGGCGTTTTAGGGACAGATATTGTAGCTAATGTTAACTTACAATGCCCACTTGGAACTAGTAATGACTGCCCTAGGTAATCTCATAAATCTGCGTCCTGTTCAAAGTAGAGAAAGAGTTTTTTATATTTAATGAAAGCAGAGCAGACTATTTAACTACATATAAAAGAGGTGTCTTTAAATAGGTATGGATCTTAATAGATCTTAAATAACACCATTCAAGAGTATGAAGTATTGGGATTCAATAAACAACAATGATTGGTGCCAATTCTGGTATTAGTGATATTGTGTATTTAATGGGTTGTGTATAATATTAATATATTATGTTTTTCTTTTTTGTAGATGGGAGGTATGTCACATGGTGGCATTATAGGTTAAATCCAACTATGCCAATGCATATCAGTAATAAAATTTATCACATAAATATCTGTAAAATAGAATTCAGATAATTTATCTATACAGGGTGCATCAGATTCGATGGTCATAAAATACCTAGCATGAACCTTTGCATGATTACAAACTTTAAGTTCCTTATCGAAAATGTCGAAAACTCAAAATTTAAATTACGTCGTTACGTCATTTATGAACTTGCCGCACCAGCAGTTCATTAAATTCCACAGATTATTTATTACACAGATGAGACATTCAATTGTTAGTTCAATTGTTAAAGTGGAAACTAGATGGTTCATTGTTTTGACATCTTCAATTGTAGCAATGCCCCTGACTTTCGCTGGGTGCGCTGTTTGAGAATATTCGTTATTACATGTATTCAGATGTCTAATAAAGAATTCCGTATGTAAATTTCCAAAAAGACGTGTTATACTTTTTATGTGTTTGAAACTACATAACTCATGGTTTTTATTAAATACGATAATTTAGTATAGTCATCGGTTTTAGCGCTCCTAGCGAATGTCAGGGGCAATTAAATGTCATTACAATTAAATCGGCGGCAATTATTGAAATTAAATGACGTTTTCGACAGGTTTTCAGCAAACTTTGCGTTATGTTTAGACCCCTAACATTTGAGTTTTAAACATTCTGCATAAAGAATTTTAAGTTTGTAATCATGCAAATGATCACGTAATGTACTTTATGACGATCAAACCTGATACACCCTGTATACACTGAACGAACAATTTATTAGACACACCCCGCTAAGAGTGTATTGCGCCTTCTTTAGCGGTAAGAACCGCTTGAATTCGACAAGATGTTGAAACCGTTGCGGAGAAATAGCAGCCCACGCTAAAGTCACAGCGTCCTGTAATTGGTGCAGGTTGGATGATAGTGTGGGAGGGCGTTGGATGGTTCTCTTCACTTCATCCCATTATTGCTCGATCGGGTTGAGATCAGGGAACAGAGGTGGCAACTGAACCTGGTGGAAGTCTGCGTCATGTACCTCGAACCAGTTCAAGACCATTCGAGCATTGTCCTGCTGAAACTGTCCACCACCAACAGAGAACACATCATGAACGGGTGTACCTGATTGGCAACAATGTTCAGGTAGTGTGTTGCATTCAGGGATGCGTATACGGATATCAGAGGACTCAGTGTGTCCCAGAGAAGACACCCCAGACCAGCATTTCTCCTCCACCCGCCTGTATGATTGACTGCTGATAGGATGGGTCCATGGGCTCGTGCTGTCTGTGCCAGAAGCGCAGTCTGCCATACGCATGCTGAAGTAGGAACCGCAATTGGTCAGACCGTGCGACCTTCATCCAGTGTCCATTGGCAATGCCTATGCGCACTTAGCAGGCGCGCTTTCCTGTTTTGCGGTGATGGCGACAATACCAGTACTGGCTGCCTATTTTAAAACCCTACTCGGTGGAAGGTGCGCCACACTGTGTGCTCCGAAATGGGTTGAGATGCTCATTGAATTGCGCTGCCATTTGTTGGGCTGTTCCCGCCCTGTTGCTGTGGATGATTTTTGCCAGTCGCCACTGGGCTCTTTCATCCACGGCCCTGTTTCGTCCAGATGTGTGTTTGTTGGAGGTTGTTTTTTTTGCATAACTGCCATTCACGGAATAATATTGAGGAGGTTCGCGGTTTGCGGAATGCTCAACTGCGCCCGTCGAGCTCCAACGATCATGCCTCGTTCAAAATCGGTGAAAACCTTGGATTTACTCATATTCAGTCCACTTCTGCCGCAAACTGCCACTCAATGCATCCCTTTTATACACCGCTTCGGCCTGTTCCATTGTTTGTGTGTTACTGGGAGGCCGATCCATTTTCCATAAGAAGTGTGTGTAATAAATTGGTCGTTCAGAGTATTGAGCAGAATGTTTGACTGTTTGTCCGGTTTTAAAATGCAACTTGGAAGTAAGTTATAAAGTTGAAATTTAGCACACAGCTGTGCAATACTGCCACATTGATGGAACAAGTCTAAAATTGGGGATAATTCTCTTAAAAATCTGGAAAATACTAATCTATATCTATACAGGGTGACGAAAAACAAATTGTAAATAATCATACACGTGAAAGATCAAGGTATAATGATGCATTTTGACCCTATGAACATAGAATGGGAACTCCCTCATTTCATAGATATGAGAGATAGAAAAGTGGGTGCATCCCCAGCAAAATAGATTCCTCGCACAGCATACAGGGAAATATCCTCGCACACTGGAATACATAATGGACAGGTCCATAGTAAATGCAAATGCAGATGAAAGGTGTTTCCAATCAGTTTCTGTTAGTCACACGATTGTCCATACACCAACACTGCGGTTTGAAATCAAGATTTGCAGAGAACGCTTCTACATGTGGTCGCAAAATGTACCATATCACACATGAAGAACTGGCTGACACGCATTTGACGTATGGTTTTGCTAATGGCAACAGTGCAGCAGCTCGATGGTTGTATCATGAAAGTTTCCCACGAAATATTCTTCCGTGTTTGTCCTGACGCCCGAATATTCCCCAGAATCCATGGACATCTGCGGGAAACTGGTTCCCTTATTGTCCATCGGCCAGGCACTGGACGTATAAGAACTGTACTTACTGTTGCTGAAGAGGAGGAGATGCTGCGAAAGTTTGCAGACAACACACACTAGCACCCATGCAGTAGCAAACGCTTTGGGTCTGCACCAAAGGCAAATGTGGCACGTGTTAAACATATGGATTTCGCTCATTTTATCAGCCACATGTTCAAATGCTCAGTGCTGACGACTACGGCCCACGCAATGGTTCCTGAGGCAAATGTCAATCATCCTGCGTTTCAACAAAACGTTCTTTTTACTGACGAGGCCTGCTTTGGTAGAGAGGCTGTTATTTACAGTTACCACAAGAACCACATGTGTACAAACTGTCAATCCTCATGTTATAGTTTCTCATGGACACCAATAGCGATTAAGCATCAGTGTGTGGACAGGCATTGTTGGCAGCCAGCTCATCGGTCCTTACCTTCTACCTACCTATCTCAATGCCTGCGTGCACCTCACGTTTCAACTGGAGTTGTTGGAAGACGTGCCCTTAGTTGTTTGCCAGCATCTGTAGATCCAACATGACGGAATTTCTGCGCATTTTGGCACTATTGTAAGGTAATACTTTTTTTTTTTTAATTATTATGTATCAACCCGGTAGAAGAACCATGGCTATTTACAGATAATGGTACCGCACCAGAGGTTGACCCCCACAGGCAAAAAATTGCCCAAAAACGGGGTTAATGAGGAGAAAAAAAGAGAAAGAGAACATATGAAAATGAAGAAGGAAAGAGGACAAACTAAATCGACTAAAAAAAATTTTCATACTTATTGTTACTATTAAAACCTGAAGCCATTTTGGCTCTTAAGTCACAAAATTTCAAATTTGTTCTGTACAATCTATTTGATAATGTTAAACCAGAACGGTTAGTAATACTAGCGGTAGATAAGCCAATGCTCTCCAAGAAATATGGAGCCTCAAAATTACCACTAAGAATATTACTTAAAAAACGCTGAGTAGCAATTTCAGCTTTAAGTCTTAAAGAGAAAAGAATCAAATTATTAGATGATGAAGAACGCGATAATGAATTAATAATATTAATTATGGCTAAAATTTTATTTTCGAGTCTTAACGAGAGATGATCCATATCAGTGAACCAAATCTCCAGACCGTATGTCAATTTACTTAAGATAATTGAGTTAAAGACAGTGTTAAAAAAAGTAAACGAAGGTAAAATTTTGCTCAATCTTCTAACAATACCCCGCATGCGTGAGATCCAATGGGTAAGAGTGCGAATATGTTTTTTAAAAGAGCACTTAAAAGAATATGACATACCAAGGTCAGTCACTTCCTGCACTCTGATAATATCTGTGGAATTGATTTTATAATTATATAAAAACGGAGAACTCGATCTATAACAGGAGAGTACAAGTGTTTTCGCTGCGTTTAACTTCATACCATTATGGACAGACCATGTCGACATCTTATTGATTTCTTCCTGAAGGATCCTACAATCAGTGAAATCATTAATACGGCGGGATATTTTAATATCATCAGCATAGGCTAGTAACGTAACATTCTCTAAGTTCAAGTAACAATCCAGATCAATGAGATAAATAATAAAAAATAAAGGGCCCAGCAGGGAACCTTGAGGAATACCACTGGTGATTTTTTTTTCCGAGGAAGATTTATCCTTATATTTTATCCTGATTGACCTACTATCAAGCATACTGCGAATTACATTTAACAGTGGAACAGCGAAACCTAAATAAGGCAACTTCTGTAGTAGACGGTTATGCGAAACACTGTCAAAGGCCTTACTAAAATCAAAGAAAACTAGATCCATTTGCTGTTTATTATCCTAAGTTTCGGCAATCGTAGATACAGTAAGGCCCACGTTTAAAAATGTGGATTTACGCTTAATGAATCCAAACTGCCAGCCAGGAAGAATTGGTGAGAGATAAGAATATATGTGTTTGGCGATTAACGACTCAAAAACTTTTGCTAGGAAACAAATTAAAGAGATAGGTCTGAAGTCTGAGGTTTCCTTAGGGCGAGCGCATTTAGGAATAGGGATGCAGTATACTTTCTTCCATGACTCCGGATACAAACCGGTCTTTAAAATTAAGTTAAAAATATGAGTAAACGGATTTAAGAGGATAGCAAAGCATCCCTTATATACAAAGCCAGGTATGCCAGAAATCTCCAGTCCACGATGGCATTTAGTAGAATAAGCAACAGATAATATTTCTGAGTGAGTAAAGGAGGGTAAATGCAATTTCCCAGGAATCACTCGAGCTCTTTCTTCCAGGAAAGTTGCAGAAGAGACGCTCTGTTCAATAGGAGAAGAATTAGACATGGTCTCTTGAAAAAAACA
>JAHWFO010039019.1:44165-63542 GCA_023313115.1 Rhysida immarginata
CTCTGTTCAATAGGAGAAGAATTAGACATGGTCTCTTGAAAAAAACAGGCAATTTTTTCAATGTTGTCATGGTCTGTTAAAAAATGCTCAGCACTACTAAGTTTATTGTTTCTATTCAAGATGTTATTTGTATGATGCAGGAAAAACTTGTTATTTGAAGCTACTGAATCCTCTAAATTGCGTAGATAAGCATGCCAGTCTTTTCTTTTCGCCGTCTTAAACTGCGACCTCAATGTTGAAAATTTATTAAAAAATAATTGCCGATGCGTAGCTTTCCATTTCTTATGGATATACTGTTTCTTAAACCATAAGGAAATTGTAACTCTGGAGAACCAACTGGGAAAACTACGCTTACTATGTTTACTATTGTTTGACATTTTTTCGGGTACATACTTGTATACCGCCGATTTAACTATCGAATCTAACTGGTGAGTAGCTAAATTCACGTCTTCTTGGATGTTGACTTCTGTATAATCCATCAAGATAGCAGTATAATCCAAAATAATCTCCTTTAGTCAAATCTAATGAATATGTAGGAGAAGGTAAATTATTTTTGCAAAGTTCCACGATAGTTTCTATAGATAAAGCAGGGTGGTAATTATCCTCCCTAACCAATGGATGAGAGGCGTGTGCTATGGATAGACGTAAATTTGAAGCAACTTTATCTAAAATTTGACCACTAGAGGTAAATTCAACCACTTAATACACGGAGGTTGAGTGAAGAGTAGTGGCCAATCACCGTGCAAACTTTTAAATGGGCACCAGACAGGAACCACTCATTGCTAATTTTCAAGTGGAGTCCATCAGGCTTGATGGTCCTCATCCAATGATCATTGGTGATAAGCGAAATCACTCCTCCGGTTTCTGAGCGAAAAAGTCATGCAAGGCATCTTCAAACTCACTGACATTGGCGAAGCGCCATCCACGCAGGAAGTGCGCCATGGACCAGAACAGATGATAGTCTGAAGGTGCCAGGTCGGGGCTGTCTGCTGAATGTGGGAGAACCTTGATTGTTTCCAGCAGTTGACGACACACCATCACCCATTTTTGTGCTTGCGTGGGCGTCAGCTCCTGGAGCACAACTCGGCAGCTCCTGCTGACGTTTCCCATGGTGTACAGATGTCAAACCACACTCGATTATGATGTCCCGATGTCCGCCGCCAGTTCATGGGTTTGCTGCCTGGGTTGGCTTCAACTTGTTGCCATAGGGCTGCGTCATCCACTGGTTTGGATCTTCCATACATTGGCGCATCTTCCAGGCCCATGTCTACAGAAGAAAAGCGGAAAACTAAAGTCAGCTGCTGCAGCTCGTGAAAAAATTTTGGCAGCTGCAGCTCGTGCGCTGGTACACTTTTTCTAATAGTGAAGAAGGAGCCCGCGTATCACCAATTTTTCTGCTATGTATTTACATTTGCCGACGCAAGTGGAAATCTGTTCCGTGCTGCTGCAGCAATATGACAGGGAACGTCATAGCTTCCTAAGGCATGTTGTGGCCACCGACGAGACATGGATTCATCACCATACTCCTGAAAGCAGGCGTGCGAGCATTGAGTAGCGACACACTGACTCACCACGATCCACAAAATTCAAGTGTATCATTCATGTCCATTTTCTAGAAGAACGTCGAACGATAAATACACCGTACTTATATGAAATTTTGAAGACGTCCTTGAAGTATAAGGAAAAAGTGAATAGGACTCCTTAGCAGTAATGTTTTTTTCTGTAAAACAATGGCAGACCACGCACACAGACAAAATGAAATGGACATACTGACGAAACTCAAATGAGATATCTTACTACAACCTCCATACATCTCGGATCTCTGCCATTGCGACTATCATCTTTTTGCACCACTGAAAACGTTCTTGGGAGTGCAGAGTTTCGGCTCCAAAGAGGAAGTGAAAAAGACTGTCCAGAAATAATTTCGACATCAGCCTGAATATTTCTACAGAACACCGGAAAAATGTGTAGAGAATAAAGTATAGTTATTTCATAAATAACTGGTAAGTGTGTATTTTAGTAGTATCCAGATTTTATAAACAATAAAGTCCAGGTTAAACTTGAACACTACTCATAATTTCTGCGTGCATAGAACATAAATTAGTAAATAATTGTATAAGAGAGAAGTTGTAATATTGTATAATTAATTATAAAATAATAACTTCATTTTAATTAAATGAAATAGAAATAAAAAATTTAAAAAGTCTGAAAATAAACTTTGTAAAAAATAAATATCCTATAGAACTAATTGATAAATTTTATATAGAAGCATTCACCACCAACCCAACAAGGAATAACACAACTCAATACAAACAATACAAAGTATATTCAATTTGCCCTATAGATGTCTTCACTGACCGACACATGGTGGATGAAAGGGTGATCGACACCTTTGTAAATGTACGAAAATTCGGAAAATTATATATCGAATATTTTTAAATATCAATATTTCATTCATTGGGAAAAACTCTACTCTGTATGATGGTTCATTCACTTATAGCATAGTCTTTTAATCCCCTGGTCTGTGCACGGCTATTGTTCTCTAGGTTAAAGTTTGGTCCGTAGCCGATATTGCACGCTAGATGGTGTTAACTAGACTTTTCAGTAGGCTCTTAAGTAATTCTCCTTTACATAATGTGTAAGGATTGAAATTAAACGAAATAAATTTAAAGTAATATACGTTTGATGAGTTCACAAATTTTAGTAAATATGTAAATAATGATTGAAATTTAAAATGTTGTCCAGTTATAAGAAGAATGGCTGATTTTCATTTGTAGATCTTCAATTCATATAATAACTTCTCAATATCTCAAATTTCTTCTTCTTCTTTTCAGCCTAAACGAATTTAATCATGTGACTGAATTTAATAACGGAAAAATACAAATGTCCATACCCTAGACAGGACTCAGAAGTCAGGATGCTAGCCTCTTTGCCAGCTAAGCAGTCTACACTTCATATTTCAACCACTTTGTGAATTCTTAAACAGATGCATTTTTTGAAGTTTTTTTTATTTACTTTCCATCATTATAAATTATGTAAAGGAGTATTACCTCAATAAAACCTCAAAAAATAGAATGTAAATAAAAATTAATTGATAATAAATTTAATCAATGCTACAAAACTCTAATAATGTTATTACCATTAAACAAATAATTATTTAAAAATTTTTAAATTTTTTATCAATTTAATGTTAATATATGTATAGTTACTGAATTAACTATTGTTCCTAAAAATTATTAATGTGTTAAAGGAAGAAAAAATTTTTTTCCATGGTTCCTGTAGGGTAAAACTGTGCTATTCCTCGGTAAAAGTCGTTTTTAACGCCATCTATAGTGTGTCCTTGACAATAGCCCAACTAAATAGGACATGTGCATAGAATGATCATGCAAACCAAAACAAAAAAAACAAAAAACAAAACAAAAAAAATTCTCGCACAAAAAAAAAAATTTTGTTGCATACAAAAAAAAAAATTATATTTTTCAATCATACACAGTTTCTAAAAAAAAAAATTGTGCCACTCCATACGGAGTGAAAAAAGAATTCTGTTGGCAGTTAAGATGTTCAAAATTCCATGACACACAGATAAGCATGTACTTTAATGGTGTTTTCTGAAATAAAATTACTCTAAATTTACCGTGCGTTTTTTTCACAGTCATGTTGGTTTCACACGAGTTTAACCAGAGTTTAACCAGTTTTTATCATTTTAAAAAAAAAATTTGCAACACGTAAACATGTCGGTTTACAACCAGAGTGTCATCCCCGACACGCCGATCAACCCGAGGTCTCCAGTGCCGAAGAACCGTCACCACAGATGACATGCACCTAAAACCGAGCAGCAGGGTTCCCACGGGTCGAATCAGTATGGATTGCAGACTAGGTTTTTCAACCATCGAATGATTTTGTAACACCATGGCGGCTTTCAGTGAGGGATCTTTTGGTAACACCCAGGTGTATGTACGTGTCATCAGGGTGACGGTTCATCAGCACTGGAGACCTCGGGTTGATCGGCATGTCGGGGATTACACTCTGGTTGTAAACCGACATGTTTACGTGTTGGAGGATTTTTTTTTTAAATGATGGGTACCAAAATTCAAAGGCATGGTCACATATCGTTCAAGCTTCCCTTGTCCGACCTGTTGGCAGTTTCGAACCGTATGCTATACAGGCTTGCACGTTGTACAAAGCAAAACTCGTGTAAAAACCAACATTACCATGATAAAAAGGCACGGTAAATTTAGAGCAGTTTTAATTCAGAAAACACCATTAAAGTACATGCTTCTCTGTGTGTCATGGAATTTTGAACATCTTAAATGCCAACAGAATTTTTTTTTTAGAAACTGCATATGGTTGAAAAATATTATATTTTGTTTGATGCAACAAAATATACAAATTTTTTTTTTGTACGAGAAATTTTTTTTATTTTTTTATTTTTTATTTTTTTTGTTTGCGAGAAAAAATTTATTTTATTTTTTATATAATTTATTTTTTTTGAATGGTAGGATTTAATACTTTAACATCTAAAATACCAAGAGAATTTTTTTAACTCCCCATGCATCTACACAACTTTATTTCATTCTAAATCAAGTGTGTTTGCTATTTAAAAAACTTACATGATACAAATGGAAAAAAAATTTCTTGTTTATATTAAATACCATAGATGATCACCCTATTTATAACATAAAGTATACAAGGCTGTTTGATTTTTAAATTCAGTTAAGTTTAAATGAATGAATACATTTCCACACATCAAAAAGGAATGAACATCTAATAAACTCCTCTGCATCCTTTTGTGGGAACAGATTTCAGTAAATGAAAAGTGGATGGAGGAGGTAGAAAACAGTAAAGAAAAGGATTTTATTAAAAACATTAAGTGTAGAGAAAGAGATTAAGAGAAAGAGAGACTGATCACACAGTTCACGAATGAAGTCTATCAAAATGTACCATTATATCTTCGTGAATTGCTTAGAGTTGAAATTCTTTCCAAAAGCATATTTATTACCATAGTGAAAGGGAAACATTCATTGCTCTAGTAAACAGATATTATAATTCAAACATTCATTTACTGTAATTCTACACATCTTAAATGACAATGTGGATTTTTCGATGAATGTTTTTTGTAAAAAAAAGAAAGAAAGCAACACTGAATAAGAAAAGAGTTTACAGATATATGAAGCTAAATGAATTAGGTGGGCATTTTTAATGAATTCAATAATTTTACCATGTTTTTAACTTGTAAGAAACAAACGCATACTTGATGCAATAAAACCAAATAAAACTTTCATTTCAGATTACCAAGAAGAATGAAATTATCTGTTGAGAATGCTGCAGCATGTTTGTATAAAAACCTATGGGGGAGAAAAAAAGGGAGAAAAAAAACCTTACAAACTGATGAAAGAGAAATGGCTTATGTGAGTATAAGTCAAGGTAAGTAAAGGGCTATAGGGTTTGTATTACATGTATGGTGCACAAATATGTATGGTGCACAAATATGTCTAGTAAAGTGATTTATAAAAAATCCTTAAAACCAAAGAATTTTTTTTATTACAGAAATGAATGACAACCAAACAGAGCTGGCTCTAGCTATTTTGCCGCCCCATGCAGAATGCTATTTTAACCTTGCCGTTGCTGGCCCCGAACATTGCCTCTAAATGTTTGCCGCCCTGTGCAAGTGCACCTATGGTAGAGCAGGCCCTGCAACCGAAATTGTTAGGAATGACTATTTAAACATGACCAGATAATGAACAATTGTAGAAGGGGTGTTTCTAAAATAGAAGCAAGAGCACTTTTATCTTTCAGATGGAGAATGACAAAGCTGTCATTCCTTTCTTTCAGGGAAACACTCTTCAAGTTTATCACAGAAAATTTCATGTTGTGATCATTTAAACTGGTGGTTTTCTGTGGAAAATAGGAAAATTTGTCAAAAAGAGTGAATGAAACTGGAAATCCACACATTTTAGTGGTTTGCTAACAATAAGCAATATTGAAGCCAGATCATATATCTGCAAAGTCCTGATTAAAACATATAGACTGCCTGGATAATTTCTCTATATATATAAGGTCATGGACATGCTTAGTGAATTCACAGTAAGCACATGTGTAGTCAGTTGTCAACTTTCTAATGAACAGACTTTAAAATTGTTGAAATTAAAAACATATTAGTTAATTTGAAGCCAATCATAGTTTATTGAACCGTGATAGGTAGGAAATTTCATTTAATGTTGAAAACTTTACTTGAAACAGTAACTTGTGCAAATCTACTTGAATTTATTGTAATTAAAAGACCATTAAAAGCAAAGAATACTTTATTTCTCAAAGCTTTGCAGTTACAACAATATTTGTAAAGTTACCACAGAACATAGACAAAACTTTGCTACTGTACAAGGAATGCTGTCAAAACAAGAGCAAGAGTATGGACACTTTATTTCAATATTTCTATTTTTTTATTTATTTGAATGGAGAAACAACAAAGCTACTATTCCCTTGTTTCAGGAAAACATTCCAGTTTATGACAGAAAAATGTCATTGATCATTTTAGAATAAGGTTTTGAAACTTACATCAATGTATCAATAAGAAATATTAAACAAGTCCACATAATCATAGACTCCTGAATAAAGCTTGGATAATGTATGGAAAATATCTCCATTTTTTTTAATGTCATGAAAATGCTTAGTGAATTCATAGTAAGCACTTGTTTAGTGTACCTGTATACAGCAGAAAATGTTTAACAGACTTTAAAATTGTTCAATTTAACTGAATTTTATCTAATTATAAAATATACCCTTAAATGTTTCACAAAATCTTTGAGAGTTAAAATTCTTCTGAATGACTCCTAAAACATAATACATGTACTTGTAAGTTAACATAAACCCTGACAATGTAAAAGGCAGGTTGTCAAACAAGAAGTCAGAGTGCAGACATGGTTTATTTCAATTTCTTTTATTATTATTTATTTGGTATGTGGAAACAGCAGAGCTGTATTTCCCTTCTTTCAGGCAAAACATTCTTCCAACTCATAACTGAAAATTACATGAAGTGGTCATTTAATATAAGAAATTTTAAACATATTACTTTCTAAAAATTGACAAATCTTAATTGTATACTCTATAAAATGCATTCTCAGAAAATGTATGAAAAAGATAAAGGAACTTCACCAAAAGCTCAGGCTGTTTGCAATCTTACAATGTTAATACAATTCATTTCAATATATCAACAGCACATTTACCATATACTGTCAAAAATATTCAATGGATTTAAATTATATGCGGGAAAACTCAGATTTTTTAATGTAAAAAATAGATATAATTTTATTTATAAATAATTATTCTATTTTTTCTATTCTTTAAGTTTTTTTTTACTGTTTTGTAGACAGTGATTGTTGAGTATATATTGTTTTAATAAATGTTAATTAAAAAAATCTCCACGTGATTATCACTGTCTGCAGCTAGTTGTCCTTCATGAATAATTTTCATGATCACAAGGATGTGTGTCCCACTATTGTTGATGTTCTTTCCGTGGTTACTGTTTTTTTTTTTATTTCAGACAGACCACTTCCAGCTTTTGGCTTGACCAGTCGTCTCTCCTTCTGGTCCTCTACGTCCTTCCTAGCTTGCAGCATGGCGTTCTACTTCCATTTATCATTTTCATTCTAATGCTCTGCGAATTCCTCTTACTGTCGTTCGATGTTTAGTTTTTTGTTGAATTTCTTACTTTCTCGCGGCAGCCATGGTTCTTTATCAAGCAGCATTGTTTTGCAGGTTACCCCATAAGGTAATAACGAAATTTCTTTTAATGCTATTTCAACAATAACGCGCACAAGGGAGGCCATGCTGCACAATTTCATTTTTTATTCCTCATTAATAATTGATTATCATTTCGCAGTCTTTCTTTAGACATTTAATGGAAATTTGAAATTTCTTTTTCCTTATTCTTTATAAGGAATTGGTCTGTCTCAATTCTTTTTATATTTTAAGTTAATTCGCTCAATGAAGCGATCAATGTTTCTCGTTAGAGTGTTTTGCTGTATTTAACCTACATTTAGGTATTTCTTTATTGTATTCCGAGAAATATTTTTTCTTTTGTAATTGAGATCGCAATGCCTATTCCTCAATTAAATCATATTGTATAGAACATTCTTTTGTATAGAATATTGTGATATTTTATAAATAAATATTGCATTTTTTAAACCAAAATAAAAGTCTTTTAACGAGCCACGTTCATTCTTTAGTTTCGGGGTTTCCTTTAAAGTATCACCCCTTAAATATTATATTATTTTGCTTCCCCATCTGAACAAATTAGAATCAGTTTAACAACCTAACAACCTAATCAACCTAACAACACGAAAACAGTCTAGGCATTTAGTGCATTAAATGAAATTTAGCTTGGGCCTCTGAAAAAAAATACAACACCCATTAACATAAGATTCATTATTATTATTTTGGTTGAATGAGAAGATGTTCACATAATATTAATTCATAACTGTACAAGTTAATAATTTTTATTTTTTAAAAGAAATAAAAAGAAAATTGATAGAGAGAGAGAGGGTGGAGAGATGGAGTTTAACAAAGATGAAATATAAACTCTTAGAGTTGTTGATGTAAACCCAATTAGTTCAACACATTGAAATATCACCCTGTCACAAATATTCAATAGAATCTAATCAGAAATGCACATAACAACAGAAGCTGCCTGGGTAGTGCCCTGAATTTCTTGAGAATTCAGTTGGACACCTTACATTTTGCAAAATGTCACAGTTTTGCGAAGAAGAAACGAATAAAGCGCACACAGAAGGTAACTGACAGCAAGGTAACTTAAACATAAATACGAAATAAACATAGAGTTTGCTAGTTGAAAAATACTAGTGAACGCGAACGTTTTCTCATAATGATCTCTGAACATACGAGTAATAAACGTGCACCCTTGTAAAAAGTGACAAAATTTTAATGAATACGTAAGAAATATTTGCATTTGGTCCGAATGAAACATATGCAGCGTTATAGAAGGGTCCCATTGCATTGAACAGCCTCGTGAAAGCTAAAGTTAATGTACTTGTGATGGTAAAATTTAAATAGAAACTGGAAACGTCTCTATCAGGACCAAACCTCTTTACAGTAAGCATTCTAATATACATTACAACTCGACTTTAAAACGGGTACAGGGCTCCCCAGACTTGGGTACAGACAAACATCTGTTCCCAGTGATCGAGCTAGTCAGGGGAAGGTTTGCTAACCATCCCTACTTAACCGAATCATCATGGTTCTTATGCCCTTGGCCACGGCATAGGGGGGGTGCAGATCAATCCCCTTCGTGGCTCACAGCGACAACTGCCCCTGTGTATAGCTGTGGTGCTTGGCATCTCAATGGAGTGTTACGACTACCTAAGCTCTGCACTCCACTTTCTGCACAGGTACCAGCGCCCTGGTCGAGTCTCGGAGTGCCCCAGCTGCCTTAACCTACCACCCGCCTGCAAAGGCATGGGTGGACCGGAACACCTGGTATGTCACCACTACATAACAGGCGACATAAGAGGCGTTTCAAGACCACCGACACCATGCACAGAGTGGGAGGGAGAGGCAGCATACCCCCAAACAACCACTACTCCTTCTACCTCTTCTTTCTCTTTCCTCTCTTTCCACTGTCCTCTCTTCTTTCTCTCACTCTTTCTTTCCTTCTCTCTCGATCTCAATGTCTTTTCCGTTTCTTCTTCTTTCTCTCTTTTTCTTATCTTTTCATCTTTCTTATCTTCTTATCACTATTTAAATAAAGAATTATTATTCACAAAAACGTATTAGAAATTATAAGAAAAACAGAAATGGCCGCCATCAAAATGGGCAAAAGGGGGCGACCAGCTGGACTTACCTTATCTTTTTATCCAAAATGGCCACTCCATTGTTATCACAACCAAAATGGCGGGTGAAGGAGACTTATTTTTTAACCTTATCCCTGCTGATAAAAAGGGTCACGTGGGTGCCAATTGGGGTACCACCGCCTGAGGCGAGGATGTGGTGGGTGTGGCCGGAACCGCCACCATCTTGGTACCCAGATCTAGGGGTCGAAAGTCATCTTGGTACCCAAAGGGCTGCCCTTACTACTACTAACATTTAACAATGTCCAATAGAAATACGGGCCAGGTAAAGCAAAATGGTAAGGATTAATTAACCCCTTGAGTCACCTTGTCAAAAAAAATATACATCACACTTGCCTATGTACATTACAGCTAGCGTTGTGTCACTTTGTATGAAGTATTATACATGTTCCTTCTTTCTTTCTAAAAATTATCAACAGATTGCACTGCTAATTGTAGCCACCATTATTGCATTGTTCTAATGTGGATGCTGGCTTCAACAATCGAGAGATAGGTCAGTTCTCAATATTTTTTCCGGTAAAATAATGTTCACACATGTTCTAAATAAATATGGGAGTAATTCTAAAGATATTAAAAATATGCTGAACATAACAATTCAATCTGTAATAATAATTTCATGCGAATAGGCCATGCTAAAATTTTATATGTTTTTTCATACACAGTGGACTAATGTAGCAGGGAATGGAGCAGTTTGACAGAATGAACTTGGGGAATGGAGTGAGTGGGCCAATTTGATATAAATTATTAACTCTTCACTTAGTGGCATTTTCCTCTTAATTTTTATTATCAGGAAGTATGCGTGTGTAATTTCTATATAGATATGCGTAGAAATAAATTTACGTTTATTTGTAAAATGATAAATAAAACTATCTCTGTTCATTTTCAAATAAATTGAAAAGTATCTTGGCTTTTGTTTCATACGAGACATCAACTGTTTTTTTTTAATTATTTTTAAAACTTTCTAAAATTAATTTATCAACCAATTTCAATCTCGTGAAATTTAGTCAGATTAGCTAGACCCCCCCTTCCACAGATTATTCGTGCAGTTTTGTTAGTGTAATATTTGTTGAATGTTTAGCTAGGACAATAAAACTTCCATAGGAAATTTATATACTCTCATTAGAATATTTGGCACAATAATACCACATAATATTTCATAGTAACCTTATTATTAGACTTAAAATAACTAGTGTATTTGTAAAATAATCAGTGCAAAATGATGGTAGAAATACTTCAACTGATGAAATTATCAGAGGCGACATGCTTCAAACTTGGAATCCCTGGTAAGAATCCAGGTAGCGGATTTAATTCCTTTTCTTTTTCTTCTGTTTATAAGTGCTGAGATTGCTGCATATTGAGGAAAATTTGAAATTCAGTCAACTGTCCCATTATAAGGAATGTATTATACAAACAAAGTTGGCCTGTGAAAAATGTAAAGTAGCTTTGTGTTTAGTACAGGAGCACAGTTGCTTTAAATATTTTCACACACAGTGAACTGATAGATAGTTGGCCTTTTTATTCTATATATTTAAGTTATAATTACTGTATTTTATTTTAATTGTATTTACATGAATATTAAAAAAAAATTTGAAATAGTACAACCATTGAATCATGGTGTCGATTTTTTCATACATTTTTATATTTACATTAATATTTTTCAAAAAATTATAATAAATACATAGAAATGTTTCTTTTAATACCAGAATGTTTTTTTTAAATAAAAAAATAGTGACTCAAAGGGTTAAGTCAACGTGTCTCAAAGTAACTTCATCATCGGGGCATAACTACAGAGAAAGTAGGCTGAAGCCCACCGTATTTTGGTCTATGTCTGCCAATCAGGACTATGAATCATATGACTGGCAGACGAAGAAGCCATACAACAGCAAGTGAGAGGATGGTAGCAGAAAATAGTAAAATACAATATAAAAAAAGATTTCCAAAATACAAAGAAAATAAATAGAACTAAATAAATCAGTCTTGAAGCACTCACAATTGAGGCATATGAGTTTGTAGACACCGCATTTGGAGAAATCGTCACTGTGTCTAGGTCTTTCTTGTGGGTTCAACATCTGCTTGCATTTGTTTGCAGTTTTAAATGCGATTGTGACCTTACTTTCGGGAAATGTTTGATAGTCTTGAGATCTCGGACCTATGGACGTAATTGCAACGTAGATTTTGGTTTCATTCTCACTGGAATCAGTTCTGTTTTGAGGTTGCATTTTGTCCTATTGAATATCAAATGTCTGACCTGTTCGATGAAGGAGATATTTCTAGCAACGTTATATGCGAGTTGAATTTCATCACTCTTGTCCTGCTTTGATAATCGGGTACGTGAAAGCCCTTTGAACATAATATCTCATAGCTGTATTCTTTTGTTGAGGTGGATGATTGGATCAAAAATCTATGATGTTGTTCGTAGTGGTATGCTTAAGGAAAATACTGAATTCCAGAGTCTGCTTCTCGATATTTTTGTAGATGGTCATGTCCATATAGTTTATAAAATAGTTTTTCTCTTCTTCAGATACACTGTCGTGAAAACCATTGAAAAGACATTCAGTAAAATCTCGGTTTTGGTTACGTTTTCAACAAATAGGATTAGTGTGTCGTCAGCGTATCGGGAGTAGTGTAACAGAGTTACGGAATTCATCATAGGTTACACATTTATTTCTTCTTTATATTGTAGGAAGACCTCCGATAGGAATCTACTAAGGGGGGGAACCATCAGTACTCCGTCAAACATCGAAAAATGTGCCTCCTTATATACGAAGTAGTTATGATTACAGAAGGTAGTCAAGAAGCATAAAATATCATCTTTGACTTACTCGATTTCCAAAGAAGACAGGAAGTATGAAATCCAACTCACATATAGCTTTGTTAGAAATAGTTCCTTTCTTGAACAGATCACACTTTCGATATTCAATAGGACAAAATGTAACCTCGAAAAATACAACTGATTCCAGTGAGAACGAACACAAAAACTACATTGCAATTACGCATATAGGCCCGAAGATCACAAGAATATCAAACATTTTCGCAAAGCTAGGTCTCAAAATGGCATTTAAAACTGCAAACAGCCAGCAAGCAGATGCTGAACGCAAACGTAAACCATACACACAATCACGATTTACCCAAATGCGGTGTCTACAAACTCGTATAACCTAACTGTGGATGTTTCTATATCCACAATTTCGGGTTGGCGCATTTTACTTGATGACCACCACTTGGCGCCAGTGGTCGCTGGCATTAAGCAGCTGCGATTTCGGCAAACGATCGCAGCTTTTGTTCCTAAAATGCCTTTCACATCAAGTACAGGCAGACTTTACGCTGTGTTTAACTGCCAAAAAATATAGTATAAATGAAAACAAAGTATCTGTGATGTTCATGAAGGTTGGAAATATGAGTTTTGTCCATGGTTACAACCTTTTAATAAATTGCATTATTTTCCGAGATTACAATCACAGTTACAAATAGTATCATGTTGGCAATTTCAGGAACCGTGTAGCTTGCCAGCTTGGAATTGTTTTGTATTCTGTATGCTGACACATGTCTTTTATTTGCTTTTCTTCATGAAAGTGAATGTTATTATGGTATTTTTTGGTAATTTCTTGCTTTGCATGTTGAACATTCAAATGTCTTTATGAAGTGCATAGGAAGGTAACTAATAAATTCAACATGTGATTGTTGGTGATCCGTTTATAGGATTTTGGAATTTTTGATTTTGTTTTGTTCGGAATTCCATGCTGAACAAGTCTTCAATTAAAATTTACGTGTATGTTAAGATAAGATTTGAATGTGTCCTAATTTGCATATTTGGGATGATGAAAAGTGCACCGTGGGTTTAGGTCACCCACAACTTAATATTCATTGAATTTATCAAAATTGACATATCTGATTCGGTTACGAAAATAAAGGGGGGGGGGTCCTATATAATAATAACTTATTAAAAATAAATAATTTGTTACCATCTTCAAATGAAATATAATATGCAAAAAATTATAAAAATATGTTTTTAATAAGTAATATTACATTCAAATGTAATTTGTTCAAAAGCATGTTTAAAAAACTTAAATTAAATGAAACTGGGAAAGTAGCAGGATTGGAGCCCGGGACTTTTAGCATTGTAATCTATCAGACATGACCGCATTGACTACGTGAATATCGACTGTCCGAATTTATAAATATACATCAATAGCCTACATAATTAACTTTAAATAATTATATCTCGTAAACTAATACCCATTAGCTTGAGGGGTGCCATATAATAGTGGGAGGGGTGCGTAGCAACATATTTAAATTTCAGTTAAATCCAAACTTAACAGACCTGATACCCTCTCTCCCCTTGTAAGAACACAAACATTTTTATTGAGGTGATGAATAAAAATTTGTCCCATTTTTCCACTGCTGAAATGATTGTAGGCTTCCCAACTTTTAAAATTTAGCATTTCATTGTCATTAGATTTCCTGTGTGTTTAATTATCATATATACAGGATGTTTCATAATTGGTGTCCCATCTTTAGGTCCAAATAACGACTCAAGGGGAACAGATTGGGGGGAAATGAATATTGATTATTTGGTTTTAATGTCCTCTAATTCAGAATAAAAACATTTTGCGTCCCTGGGGGGTAAGGGTTAGACCCCATGTGTTATTTAGAAAGTTGTAGAGCATCATGTAAAATGTGTGTTTAGCAAAAAACCCGGTGAAAAAATCTCATCCCCTGCCCTTTGTCGTGTGGGTAAAGTGAAAGGTATGGCTAGCCAATGTGGACAAGAACCATACTTATTAGATGGGGCCTACATTTGGAAAATTAATGAGAATGAATGAGTCGTTACTCTGAACAGCTAGTAAACTCGACCGAGCTTTCCCCCCAGGAAAAACATTATGAAATTTGAATAAGTTTTCTAATGAGTTTTTCTGTTCTTGTCTACATTAGCTAGCCACACCTTTCACTTTTCCCACTCGATAAAGGGCAGGGGATGAGATTTTTTCACCGGGTTTTTTGCTAAACCCACATTTTACACGATGCTCTACAACTTTCTAAATAACACATGGTGTCTAACCCCCACCCCTACAAAATTAAAATTTTCCAAATTTACTCCTTCACTCCCAGGGCCGCGAAATGTTTTTATTCTGAATTAGGGGACATTAAAACTAAATAATCAATATTCATTTTCCCCCAAACCTGTTTTCCTTGAGTCATTATTTGGACCTAAAGACGGGACACCAATTATGAAACACCGTGTATAGTTTGGTAATCCAATGGGGGTCATTTTTTCATATCATTACCCACACCATGTTGTAATAGAAAAAGGATGAGGGAATTTTGCACAATCTAAAAGCATTTTTAAATATATTTATTACACTAAAGAATAGAAATGTAAATAAATGTCAATTTAAATACATAAAATTACAATTAAAATGTTTGAAAAAAAAACAAAAAAAAATATTTATTCTCAAACCAAGGGATTTTAATGAATGTTTTATTACACTCATTTGACACATCACATTTGTCAGAAATATGATGTAACCATTAGCAGCCATCTGTTTTTATTTATTAAATTTATTTATTAGAAAATGCATTGCATTTATCACTATTCTTTAGAAAGCAGTGCAAATTTTTTTTTGGAAAATAATTTCAAGTATCATCTGTGATATATATTTACTGATTGTAATCTCTTTCCTGGTAATGCTTTTGAATCGACAAACACGAGATTTTCGCAGCTGCTTAATGACGAAATCCAGTGGCGACATCCCCCAGATAAATGCATGAAGCTATGCCCAAAATTGTGGATAGGATGTACGAACAGATATAATAAGGAAAGGTTCAGTGAACATACATGATCGTGGTTAGGCATTGACAAAAAATCGGCCTTCGTCAATCATCTCAAAGAAAAAGCATCAATTTGGAAACATTGTAACGATTAATTTACAAAGAATTAATAATGAGTGTACAGTGTATTGAAGGAGGAAAGAGGTAATCAAAAGGCTAGCTTTTGAAATAAATAATGTTTTTAATATACTTGGTATACTAATAATAGGTTTCTGTAAATAAAAATAATTAATAGGAAAAACAAAGTACGCAGTGGAAACTATCTGGGTATGATAAAAAGCAAATACGAAAGTTAGCTTTACTTTCAAAACAATATTTAATAATTATCGAATTTAATCATTGCCATATGATGTATTCGTTAAAAAGAATTTAAGATTGCATAAACAATTCAAGATGACGAAGTATCATTGAACAATATTATAACATTCATTAAATTCACTGGTTGAATTTTTGTGTAGAGGAATCCTACAACGGCCGTTTGCCAACAATCAAGTTCCTATGGAATATTCAAGTTCTTCCTTATGCAAATAAACAATTAAATCGAAAACAAATATTATCCTATGTTGCTATGTCCAATTTATATAATTTCTTATATATATATATATATATATATATATATATATATATATATACTACACGATCAAAGGTAGTATATATATATATATATATACTACACAGGGATTTGGGACACCTGTTGCTCTACCATAAAGCCGCAAAAAGCTTCAATTAGTATTGTGTAAGATCACCCTGAGCTGCTATCATTGCCTCCACCCTACATGGCATACTGTCCACAAGTTTAGGGTATGTGTCGACAGGTATTGATCTCCATTCCTCGAGCAGTGCCGTGGTCAGTTCCTGGACCGATGTAGGGCTAACCATCCTGGATCTAACACGTCGTACCAATTCGTCCCAAAGATGTTCGATGGGGTTGAGATCAGGACTCTGGGTGGGCCAATCCAGTTCTTCAAACCGCATCTCGTCAAACCAGTCAGATATGGATCTTGCTTTGTGGCAAGGCACATTGTCGTGCTGGAAGAGGAACGGCCCATCACCGAAGTGTTCCCACAGCGCTTGAAGTGCCCTGTTATCCAGAATGGTCCTGTAGCCATCAGCATTGAGGTTTCCTTCCACCTTGATGAACGGGCCCAGTCCAGTCCCACAATTATGGTAGGTGTTCACAGGGGTGTCCCAACTCCTTTGATCATGTGAATTAGAGATGTAAATTTCCAGTGGTAAATGTCAATTTCCCAATTGGAATTTTCATAGTAAATTAGCATGAATAAAAATCAATTTTAAAGTCACATCATGGGAAATATCTCTTTTAGACATAAAGGCTAATCCGAATTAAGAAATAATTCCTAGTCGTTAATATGCAATTGACTAGGTTAAAACCGTTTAATTTCCAGGAACTTGCTTAGGTGAAAAATTTTACAACGTTACTAAAATCCAGATATTAATATACTCTAATTCGTCTTTTAATTTCATTGATAAAAGTGACTAGTCCATCAGGTAAGTATACCTTGATACTGTAATTCGTATATTTCCAAATTAAATAATTATTGTCCTCGGTTATTAGTGTCCACTCCGAGAAATTCCATTGCGAGTCATCTGTTTTAAAGGAGAAGGGTACACACGGAAATAGATTAATAATGCTAGCCTTGGTAAAATTAATATCTTTTTAACAGCCCGGTGCTTAATTAAAGCTTTGTTAACATTAATATATTGCTTGTAAAAGTTTAATAGTCCTTCTCTAGTGGGCGAAAAAATATCACTCACCTTAGTGTTTTAATTACAGTTTTCCTCAGTAGTATTTGCCCTAGTAAATATCCTGGCTGCATTGAAGAGCTCGGACGAATTTCTTTTTCTCCACCGCTACAAATCTCTCAACAAACGTTATACCAACCATTGACCTTCGCCGACATTTTCCAAGCTGCCCGTCCAACGATTCTAAAACCTGCTTCTCTTCCTTCTTCCTTCCTCACGCGAGCAAGAACTTGGCACTCTGTCTCTCTTATGACTTCCGTTTTTTTTCCTTTACCAACTCCGGTATGCGATCCCGCTGTTGACTCTTTCAATATTTTTTATTGATAAATATTCTTTTTTCTGCTTGATCTCTGATTATGTTCATAACACCCCCCCCCCTCTTCGCTGTGAAGCCAGCGATTTACCTGGGTTATCCGATTTATATTCATTGGGGGTAGAAGGATTGTTACTTACAATACGCAAAGCCATAGTTGTATGCTTCCTTTGCATTCCTTGGGGATGTTTTCTAACTCCATTATAATTACTTTTTAATAAATTTTGCTTTGAAAAATTACATATATCTTTTCTATTACATAGGGAGGGTTATTTATATCAAAAAGGGTTTGATGCATCTTATGTGAACTCGAAAATGATTTGAATTGAAACTTATCTTGAGATTTTATGAAATTAAAATTTTGTGGTTTAAACCTTATCATATGATTGCTAAATTTATCTTTCTCCACTAATAGTTTCCTTTTATGCCAACGTTTACTCCGTTTGCAAGTATTAAACTTTTTATAGTTTTATTCTGTTTGTGATTGTCGTAAGTAGCTGGGAAAAATTGCAATTGTTATTTGTCCACTATGACTAACAAGCTGGCGAGAGCATGGTGCAACTGAGCTAAGGCTATATTTAAAATCAGTTCTCCTGTTATCTATGTCCGTTTGAGAATCTCAATCACTTAAGTCCGTAATAATAGGATATTTTGGCAATGCCTATTCTTCTTTCTTTAAATTATTATTATTATTAAGTAAGATCTCGCGTTGTTTTATCACTTCTTTATTACTAGGCCTTTGTGTGTCGTAAGTACATTTTTCCTTTATCTGCTAATCAGTTTTATTTCTGAAAGAATTAGCCATCGTTAAATAATCTTGCGCAACGTAATTACCTACATTATCATTAGCGGTGAAGAAATTCAAACCGCACAAACTGACCAATTCTTTTTCCAATGATTTTCTTTTAAAGTATAATGATTCTTTAGTAAAAGTATAATGATATCTTCATTGGTTGACCCTTACTTCTTAGTCGTATTCAATAAAGGATTAGTTGTAATAGCTTTTAACTGGCACTGGGGCTTATACCCCTTCTCGTTTTCTTTCTTGTAAGGAGGTTGAGTCAAAAGTAGTTGCCAATCACCATGTAAATTTTTAAACCAATTGGGCACCAGACAGGAACCACTCATTGCTAATCTTCAAAGTAGTGTCCATCATGCTCGATGGTCTTCGTCCAACTATCAGTTATACTTTTTGTATAATTTTGATTTACTAGAATTACTTTTATTAACTGAAAAATTTAATTGAAGACTGAAAAACAAATTTTTATACTTGTATTTTTAACATTTGTTATTTGTATATTTTTAAAAATTCCGCTATCTTCTATCTATATATATAAAGAAGGATGTTTGTGGGTCTGTGCGTCTGTGGGTCTGTGGGTGGGTCTGTGTGTACGTTTTTTATACAAATCTACAGTTTTATTCCGATCTTGATGAAATTTCGCATACATGACCTTCAAAGCATGAGGAAGGTCACTGTCTACTTCAGATTACGAAAAAATAATAATTATTGATAAAAAATCGATATTCATGGTTATGGCAGGGCATATTAATGAGAAATATTGCATGACCAACAATGCAAGACAAAGTTTTTGCAACAATGGTATCAAC
>JAHWFO010039019.1:78542-92537 GCA_023313115.1 Rhysida immarginata
GTTTGTGAATTGCGTGTTGATACCATTGTTGCAAAAACTTTGTCTTGGTGGAGCTGGACGGTGGCAGAGACGCAGGCTCTGGAGACTGGGGTGGGATAGGGAGCGATTGCAGGCGCGTCTGTCCCCGATGGATCGTGGAACTCAGTGTGATACCCAGACTTGATGAAGTATAAGTGAATTCAATTCATCTTGATTCGTCTCTTCCCATTGATGATGTTGGGGAGAGGCGACTGCTTGTTCATAAGACTGGGGTGTCATTGGCAGAGTGATTAGTAAATCGGAGTCAGTAAAGTCTGGATGACATCAGGCAGCACGTTGTTTTTCCGCCTTCTCTTTTAACCTTTGTGAACGTCATAATATTGGTTGTGGGACGTCAACAGGCAGTTGGTTCACTTAGACAAACAAACTGGAGCATCTTCCATCGACGTGGTTTCTGATGGAGGTGTGACCACTAGCATGCCCTCAGTATCAGATAGAACCTGCATGCTCGTCTCATCTAATGTTAGAGTGGGTGAGATTGGCGATATGCTCTGAATGAGATGTGGCTATGGTTCTTCAAAAACTGGAGGTTCCATGTGAATTGGAAATACCAGAGGAAGAGATAATGATGGGTCTGATTTTCTTGTGAACTCTGGAAATATCTTAGGCAAGAAACAAACGGTACATGCTCGTAAAAACTTCCTCTCATCGAGTGCATAAATAAGGTACTCAGGAGGTGAAGCGGAGTATCCCATAAAACACCACTTTTGGCGCGAGCGTCAAACTTTGATCGGTGCGACTTGGATATATAATAGTATACCAGGCAACTGAAAGGAGGTATTTAATGGTAGGTTTCTTTTTGGACCGTATCTCCTCAGGGGACTTATTCTGACCTCGCCTGGGTAAAGAATTTAGATTAAATGCTGCTATAGTCGCAGCATGGTCCCAGAATCGGTGCGGAACTTTTGACGATGTAAGAAGAATTCGATTTACATCGTAAATGGTATATATGTATGTTTAGTATTAACGTCCTTTTCAACTGCTATGGTCATTTCAGGACGGCAAATGTTATAGGGGCCGCAAATTTTGCCTCGCAAGGTTTCTTTAACGTGCAGCCGGCAAACGACTACATGGGACCAACGGCTTTACTTCCCTTCCGAAGGAAGTGTGTGATCTCAGGATTTCCCCCTGAAAAATCCTCGTCGTCCTCGGCCGGGATCGAACCCGCGTACTCGGGCACCAGAGGCGACCACGCAACCGCTGAGCCACCGAGGCCGATACATCGTAAATGGAACGAACAGTTCTCTCAGCAACACCATTAGACTGGGGGTTCTCAGGAACGGTGAAGTAAGGTTGAAATACAGAACTCACCTTGCACTACATTGGTGAATTCTGTTCCATTATCAGAATGTATATATGCCAGATTTTGTGCTGTAGAGTGCTGCAGCTTTAGTATCAAGTCTATTAACGCTTTTGGCACTTCACTGTTTATCGGAATTTACTAACAGGAATTTGTTTTCCATTGATACAAGTGGTAGGCATGGGTCCTACTGCATTCACGTGAAGTTGCTGCAAAGGATGCATTGACTGTTGACCTTGTATAATGAGATGAGGGGCATTGCACAATCGTGCCTGAAGGCATGCAACACATGGTTAGTCATCAATTAATGGGGGCAAAACTTCAAGACTGCGCATGCTATGGTGTTTCACTGCTGCAGTGAGTTTTCTTGATGATGGATGGCCCAATGCATTGTGAATGTCACTATATGTGACGGCCATTGAAAGCAGTGGGGGGGGGGGCTATTCGGGAAACTGAATGGATATTTAAGACCATGGGAAAGAACAGGTGGTTAGGCTATAAGAGATGGCTTTAACCCAGTTTTGATAATTGACTCATGAAGAAAAGATTAAGGTGCGTGCCTGGGGCATAAAGCACGTCATGGAGTTTTAAAACTGTTCCTGAATCTATTAACGCACTTGCCACATCAGTACGGATGGCAGCAATAATTTTCTTAGGGTCTGCAGTAGGTATTCGCTTATGACAGCATTAAAAAGAACCAAAGAACTGTTTTTCTTTAATTACATGAAATGAGCTCCCCTTGTCCACTATCCATTCCTTGTGTGGAACACCAACCCAGTTGGCTGCAGGTTTATTGCTTTGCCGTTTTGTACCGAATTTACGAGGTTTACGCTTAGGACATAAAGCTGATGCACGAGGCATGCACTTTGTTGATCGAACGGGGGAGTATCTAGTGCATGAAGTAGCTGGACCTACGGTAGTGGGATAAATTTTGGATGGACAAACAGTTTTTAATGTCCCTGGTCTCCACAATTATAGCATGTTATGTCATTCTTCGACAGGCATTTGGATGTGGATGCGGGGAAGGGACAGAGGTGGCACACGAGGCTAAACCTATGGAGAAATTTGGGTGGTGTGGTCCTTAAAAACCACATTTAGTTGACTCAGAAAGGTTTCAATGGACATTAATGGGTTTGATTGGATCGCGAGTCTTAATGGAGTATAGGTCGAGAGTAGACCTGCGACCATATGGTTAATGAAAATTTTATCATCCAGAACCAGTGACACGGCTCCAGCCTGAGCACGGCTATGTAGCACTGTTGCTATGTAGGCATTCAGCTCATCAGCATTTAAGAAACGCAAGGCTGAGAGACGCCGCATTATTTCAGCCTGTGGTACTGAATCCAGCCTTCAATATCGATGCTTAATTTCTTCCCAAAATGTAAAGGGATTTTCATCTTGAAGCATGACAACAATATCATCATTTACTATACTCAGGAGATATTGCCCAGTCATGGCGCATAGATGAGCTGGCTGATGCTTCTGCAGGGAGAGAGATCTTTTCTTGGCCGTATTAGGCTAACCCTTTGGTTTCGAGAAAGGTTAAAACTTGGTACATCCGTTGAATATAATAGGCACTCATTGGCCTAGCAAGGGAACGACCTCTTCAAAATATGCTACCGTCATATTGTATTAAAGGCTGTCCGAAAAAAAAATAATACCCTCTTTTTTTAATTAATAAACCATGCTCTGCTACCAATATGTTAGAGGGGGGAGCAAAAAAAAATAGAACAGGATATTAGGGGTGTTACTTGAAAGAACCTCGAACATAAGAATAGACATGGCTCGTTAAAAAAGGGACTCTTATTTTTGGTTTAAAAAATAAGATATTTATTATAAATTACAAAAAAAAAATCTGTACAGAAGAATATTCTATACAATACGGTTCAATTGAGGAATTAGCATTGTGATGTCAATTACAAAAAAAAATATATCTTGAAATAAATAAACGAATATTTAAACATAATATAATACAGCAAATAACCATGGTCTGAAACGTTAATCGCTACATTGTGCGAATTGAGTTTAAATATTTAAAGATATATTGAGGCAGGCTAATTCCTTAAAAAGAGTAAGAAAGAAATTTCAAATTTCCATCATGTTTGAAAGAAGACTACAAAATAATAATCAGTTATTAATGGGAAAAACTTAAAAAATGGGCAGCAAGGGGACCCTTATATGCGTTATTGTTGAAATAGAATCAAAGAAAATTTCATTATTACCTTACGAGTACACCTGTAAAAAATGCTGGACGACAAAAAATGAAATCATGGTTGCCGCGAGAAAGTGAGAATTTCACCTTTCTGAGTCAATAGTAAGAAACTAAACATCAGGCAGCAGGCTAGAAGCAATTTACAGGGCATTGGATCATCCAATGTCATAAAGAATAAAAACAGTAGCGAAGAAAGCATGGTCGATTCCTGTGTTTGAAGAATCAACTGGAGGCCTATGGAATGATATTAAGGTTGAACGCCATGGCTGTGCTAGTAAAGGCGTGGAGGATCAGAAGGAAGAATGACTGTTCAAGCCAGAAGCTGGAAATCGTCTGTCAAAAAAAACGAAAAGAACACCAACAATAGTGCGATTCAACATCCTCGTGGTCACGGAAAATTATTCGTGAGGGACAACTGTAGCAGACAGTGCCTATGACGTGAAGATTTTTTAATTAACATTTATTTAAACAGCACAAACTCAACAATCACTGTCTGCAAACAGTTAAAAAAACTTACATAAGAATAGAATAATTATTTACAATAAATACTATTTTATCTATTTTTTTCTCTTTTCTTTAGTTTTTTTTCTTTTTCCCGAACAGTATCCTATGTTGCTATGTCCAATTTATAGAATATCCTCTATGTAAATATATCTTTGTTACTATGTCAATCCAATGAATTAGGCATGTAAATTTGCTATGATAAATGCCATTTTCCCAATTGGAATTTTCTTTCTAAATTAGCTTGAATAAAAATCTATTTTAAAGTCACATATATGGAAAAGAATCTTCTTTAGACATAAATTCTAATCCAAATTAAGAAATCATTCCTTGCAATATGCAATTGACTAGGTTAAAACCGTTTAACTTCCAGGAACTTGCTTAAGAAAGAAATTACATGACGTTACAAAAATTCAGATATAAAGGACAACTCCACCCTAATATACAACTTTATTTATGATGAAAGTTCGAGATATAATTAATAAAGGGGCATAAATGAAAAATTTCAAATGGAACGCGAAGTATATAAAACAAACGAAAATCACGCAGGTCAAGATGAAGTGACGTCCTAATTACAGAAGAGGAAGTGACCTCCTCTGCAGATTGACTGAAGTCAATACCATACATTTATTTCTAATACAAGTGCTTTATTACGGTGGCTTACCCTTTTTTTTACGATAGTATGCATGATTTAATTAAATTAGGGATCGCTATGAAAGAGCTTCTATCTAATATTTATGGGATTGAAACCGATGTTAGTCCCTCCGTTACGTTGATCTTAGATGTCAGCTGATACAATATGGAGCGCCAGGATGTAGCATTTTTCATACTTTAAAAGCAATTTTCAAGATAAAATAACGATTTTAAAAATTTTTTATTGCTCAGTTGTTTTCAAATAAGGATATCCTGCCAAAATTTTTTTGAGTGGAGATGTCCATTAATATACTCTATTTCGTCTTTTATTTTCAATGATAAAAGCAACTAGTCCATCAGGAATGTATGCCGTTATACTGTAATTCGCACATTTCTAAACGAAATAATTATTGTCCTCTGTTATTATTCTCCATCGGAGAAATTCACTTGCCAACGAGTCATCCATTTTAACGCAGAAACGGACAACGTTAATAGTTTAATAATGCTGGCCTTGGTGAAATTAATATCTTTTTAACAGCCTGGTGCTTAATTGAAGCTTCGTTAACAGTAATATATCGCTTGTAATGGTTTAATAGTCTTTTTTTAGTGGGCAATAAAATATCACTTACTTTAGTGTTTAAATTTAGTTTTGCTCAGTAGTATTTGCCGTAGTAAATATCCTGGTTGCCTTGAAGAGCTCGGACGAATTTCTTTTTCTAAAACGTTAGGAAACTCCCCACAAACGGTATTCCAGCCATTGGTCTTGGCCGACATATTCCAATCTGCAAATCCTACGATTCAAACACTCGCTTATATTCCTTCTTCCTTCCTCACGCGAGCATGAATCGGGCACTCTCTCTCTCATGACCTCCGTTTTCTTTAATTTATCACCTCCGTTCCGCTCTTTCCAATATATCTTATTGATAAATATTGTTGTTTTCTGCATGATTTTGATAACAACCATTAACGAAGTGATGACTATAGTCAAGCTGAAAACAGACCAGAAGAGAATCCTGACTTACGAGACACCGATTATCAGAGGACATGTTAGAGACCATCTGGACAAAATACTAAAGAACCAGACCAGCTACGAGAAAAACCCCATCCTGGACACAGCAAACAACATCATAGATTAACAAATCAAAAGAACCACGACGCCACCAATAGAGACTGATTTATTTATTTCTATTTATTTAATTTGTATTTTTCAAATAGTTTTTTCTATTATTAGTTTGTACAAGCAGAGGACCCAGCGTTGCCCAGGATAATAATGCTCACAGGTAAACAGAACAACCTCAAAAAGCTAAATTAACCTCTCAATTGGTTAAATAATAACTCAGTCACTACAATATAGAGCCAAGGGACTATTCATTCTAAGAAAAATCCGAAAGAAAGGAATTTACCTCTTCACTGAAAAATCCACTCTAGGTGATATACCGGGATTTGATTTACCGAAAAAAAAATTTTTAAAGGCTCGAATCCATGGACTTCTCCAAGGAAGCCTTCAAGTCTAAATAATTTTTTACTCGGCAATCTTACTTTAGATGTACACTTGATGTTGTTGCAATTTCCTTTCTTCTTTCGATGTCTTGAAGCAAAAATTGGCCAGTCATCGCTTTGTGTAGTCTAGCGGTCGCCGATTCTTCTATTTATTTGCTTACCATTTGCTCAATACAGCACGGAGCTAAAGGAGTGCTTCCTCTATCATCTTTCACTCTTTCTGAATAGTTTGCTAACTCATTATCTCCAGTTACTGATCATTTCTAAAGATTTTCAAGAAATTGTTAAGTACTAAGATTTCTCTTGTCTAAGAAAAGCCTGAATAACAGGAATTCTATGCACTGAATTCTATATTGCACAAACTTTGCCTTGCATTGCTGGTCATAAGACACATTGTTGATACTTGCATAGTGTTGGTGCATTGCGTGTTGACACCATTGTTGATACCTATTGTTGCACAAATGTTTATTTGCATTGTTGGTTATGAGATATATATTGTTGGTCCGTGCAGAGTGTTTGTGAATTGCGTGTTGATACCATTGGTGATACTTATTGTTGCAAAAACTTTGTCTTGCATTGTTGGTCATGAGATATTTTTCATTAATATGCCCTGCCATAACGATGAATATCGATTTTTTATCAATAATTTTTGTTTTTTCGAAATCTTAGGTAGACAGTGACCTTCCTCCTGCTTTGAAGGTCATGTATGCGAAATTTTATCAAGATCGGAATAAAACTGTAGATTTGTATAAAAAACAAACAAACAAACTCACAAACAAACATCTTTCTTTATATATATAGAAAGATTTTTATATTCCTCGTTACCATACTGTCACTTGCTGTTGTATGGCTTATTCATCTGCTAGTCATAAATTTTATCTGATTGGCAGACATAAACGATAAATACGGTGGGTTTCAGCCTACTTTCTCTGTAGTTGTGGTTATGCCCTGATGATGAAGTTACTTAAAAACGTCTTGGCTTATTAAATCTCTATAGTTTTGGTACTCCTGGACCGTTTTCAAATGACTTCCAAAAAGGAGATTATTAATTCGACATATATGTATTATTGTGTGACAAATTTCATTAGAGTGTGTACTGTAACGGCTCGCGTATTTCTTGTTCTCCTTAACCAACTAAAGTATAATCAACAATACTTTCAAATAGTTCATTTTTGTTTTGTCTTACTAGTCAACATTCCGGTTTTCTTAGTTCTCAACTTGGACTAAACTCGCAAATGCATAAAAGTCTCCAATTCAAAAAAAAAACTTTCTGTAAAGGCTCTTGTATTTTTTGCTAAACGGTTACAGATATTCGCTGGGACTTTGGCAGTGGGCGTGGGAACAAAACTTCTCTGTGAATAAAATTACTGCAAAACTTGAATTGGGTCCCGTAATATCTCGAGAACTCGTTTATGCGCTAGTTTTTTACAGGAAAATAAGACACTACATGAGTTCCTTTCAGTTCCTTAAAAACCCTGAATGCAGGGGGGGGGGCGGCCCACAATGCAGAAGCAAAAAAAAGGATAAGTATAATTATTATTTGTATTTTTTTTGTTAAATAAAATTCTTTCTAAAACAGATATTAAACTTTATGAAGCTTTAAAAGTTTTAAGACGGTCTTTAAATCGATATCTTAAAAGAACTGCATTTTAAACTAATGCGCACAAAAATTAAACAAAATTATTTAAACATGGTTTGACTTCGTATTTTTTTTTCTTAATTAACAAATTGTTCCGTTAGCCAGCTCTAACGATAAGGATTGAAATGACACACTGACGGGATTTTTTCTGTCAAATTACTAAAAGGGTAAAGAATCGAGTCTATCAATTATCTTTAGCTTTTTTCAGATTAATGAGATCAATAGCCTGACATCTTCATAGATTCCAGAGATATAAAAAAAAAAACGAGGCTTTGCAGTTCAAATTTTCTTTTACATTGATTAAATGCTGGATGTCAACTTAGTAGGGTAAAGTCACAGTATAAGTCTAATAGTCCTTTTTTTCTCAGAAGTCTTAACTACTATACAAAACCAACGTATCCTGGTAAGTTATAAACAAAAATTATAAACAATTATGCAATATTTCTTCGACAAGCTTCAAATAGATAATCTTCCAAAAAAAATCATATCCAAATCAAAGAGGGAGAAATTACCGCTTACTCGGGTTACACTCTTGAATTATCATTCATTCATGGACGGGGATGTAAGTTAGTATATGGAGGGAATACGCGATCGGATATCTCCCCTCCCGCAAAAGGGGTCATAATCCTGATAGGTGATAGTAAGTAATCGTGGCGACATGCTAAGACGGAATATCATTTTTGAAGGTTATAACTAACACCACGGCGTCCACTACAAGAATCGTTAACTTAGCTGGACTCGTCGCTTAATGAAATATATCCTATCTCTCGTTGATTGATTGTCTCAATTTAATTATTATTTTTTCTTTTTTTCTCTTTAGATTGTAAATTAATAAATTTCTTTTATGAATAGGCTAATCATCTATTCTGGGGATTCACTATCGGGTCCCACTACAAAATATATTAAGGAGTTTGTATTACCTGATCTTCACTTTTACACAGTTGCAAGATTGTCGACTCCAGTGTCCAAATTGCCAAATACCGTCGGGGAAGATTATAGGCTTATACTTTCCCTAATAACCAAATGTCCCACAAGTCGCGTGGAATCGTGACAAATCGATGAGGGAAAACAAAAAATACAAAATACTGTTTATCAAAAATTATAATCAAATTATCATGGTAAGTTCAATCTTAGAATTCTTTTCTTGTTTTTGTCGTTTTATAAACTAATGTCGAGTTAAATCAAAATAAAATATCGAAATTAAAATCCACATCATAGAATATCGTGATATTTGTCAAACTTCCAAAACAAACCTTCTTAAGGTGTACTGAATTTCTTCGTGTTGTCTTTTCATTAGAGAGTTTTTGCAACCTCAAACGATATGCGAAATACGAAAGGTGAAATGCGATAGGTGGCATTTTGGTCATGTGACTGCCATGTACCGTTTGGTCATGCCAGCTTTGGTCGAACGAAATACGAAAATTCTAAAAAATTTCGTTGCCACCTTTGGTAACCAAATGTGTCGTCGCGCATGCGTGCTGCGCCCAACCTCCACGCTCTGACAGCAAGTTCCTCACGTTAACCAACATGGCGTCCGACGGGAAACTGCTTCGCAGTTGTTTAACAGAATGGTAAATCCCACCACGAGTTATAGCTTTAAACTTTAATAGTACTTACTTCTCCTTGCTGCCATGATGCTGAGAATCAGATATCAGAGTGAGCTCAGCAGTGTAGAAGTAAAACCTGATGTTGGCAGTATCGAAACTCTGGAATTTCTCTTTTTCGCATTTCTCTTTTCACATTTCTTATTTCGCGGGTGCAAAAACTCTCAAAACGAAATACGAAAGGAGAAAGACGAAATGGCACCTTTTGCATTTTGCCTTTCGTATTTCTCATATCGTTTGAGGTTGCAAAAAGTCTCTATTAGTGTCGCTAAAGGAACGAAATCTAAATTTGGTCCTTAATCTCGGCAATGAAATCAGATCAACCATTGTGAAGAGTATTTCCTCAAGGCGTCCTCTCGCTGCTTAAGCCACGGCCGTTAATACCAATGACGTATATTAAAGATAGACTCCGAATCCTATTGTTAACAGCGGCAAAAAGTGAAGCAAATTGAGCAAATTGATTGTTCTGGGCAGGAGTGAGCCGTGGAGTAATTAGCTGTCTGGCTACTTTGTTTGTGAAGATTTTAGGCCTGAGGAATAATTAATTCAAAACCATTCCTCAAAGTTAAACTGCGTACAACTGTACAAACAAACAAAACAAAAGGATCAGGAATCATTTTCCTCAAAAAATAAATCAAAAATACGTAACTAAAATGAAAATACATAACTGAAAGACAATCGAAACGAAATTGAAATTGAAACCATGATCGAAAAATTGTTTATAAAATATAATAAAATACTTCAAATACAAAGTAAACGAAAAGATAAACTTATCACTCCATGATCGGCGTGTGAAAGAATTATTAATCAGCTACTCTCGTGTTTAGCTGTGTGTTTTGCATCATCTTCACTCACTTTCTGCCATGACAGTTCTGGGCATGGAGCTTCCCAATTTGCTTCAAGTTACAACAATAGAATTCGGAGTCTATCTTTAATATATCTATTTTTTCTTTCGAATTTCTTAATACATTGTTTCTTAACAGACGGAGAGGTAATGATTTCCAGACTCATTGTTATCGTTCGTCAACGGAATACGCTATGAAACATTGTTGTCAGAATAAAACTAAGCTTAAGACACTTATCTTTATCGTTTTTTTATTCTCGTAAAGACAAAATAAATATTTCTTCCTTTTCTGTAATAAACTTATCCACAAATCACCATAACAAAAGGCAATAAACTGAACCCTTATTTGTAATATTCGTTATTTTTTTTTTTAAGTACACATTAAAACTAAATTTAGGGCCGTTAGAAACCCCTTCCTCGAGAAAAAAAAATTATCTTGACTTCTTCTTTATTATATTTGAGTTTCTTCCTTTGGCTCTTCGATTTTCATCTTACAATTTGGACAATTCCGACGAATAACTTTTGGACGGCCACATCCAAAACAGATAAATTCTTCTAGACTTTTGGATGGTGTCTCCGAGATCCCCTTTCGAGCCACTTCACTTCGACTAGATCGTTTTCCCTCGTTAATGACGACGTCTTCCCATTCGCGGGCTAGGTCCTCGAGTTGGTCATACGTCTGAAACTCTGAGCATCGGATCCTTGTCTTCAATTCCGAACGCAAATTGTTATATATCAGATTCAAAAGTTCTCTCGTTCAAAGGGCTACGATAATTGGAGATTCATCCTATGAACTTAAAAAATGAATTGACTCGTCCTTTCCTGGAGGCATTGTCTACGATCGAACACTCTTCGTTTCTCATTTATGCCACCAGTGGTCTTCCCGAAATGTCTTTTCAGCCATACCTTGATTTCATGCCACAAGGGTAAGTCTCGGATTCTCGCAGCCACCCATGGAACCATTTCCTCTGGCTTTAGTGAGGGTACTACTCGGGATAGCAGTTCCTCCTGCACTCCTACTAGCAGTGCCCGGGCCTCTAAATCCAAAAAATAGCCATCAATGTTCTCCTGCGAGGTATATTGTCTCATATTTAGTGTTATCTTAAACTCGGTTGGGGTCCTTTCTTTAGGACGATTCAGTCTCATTATAAATCTATTGTTTGCTGTTCCAGGGTTCGGTTCATGCCGTCAATTAGGGTGTAACTGATTCCCAAAGAAAATGTCACGATAGGGCCATCCCAACGTCGTACGTCCTCCAGGTTCTTATCTCTGGAGATATTTCTTGAGTGGCTCACATCCGCTCGATCTCTCTTCGTAACCTCGCACATCGTTGTGCTTGGTCACATCATAAGTCTAATTGTAATCGGTTGCACTCCAACAAAATGACCTCCTCACTCAATAACATCATCGGGGTACATTGTAGTACCAGGGTAGCGATGATCTTGTCGATTTTGTCGACGGCAGGTAAGTTCTCTATAACCAACCAAAGTATAATCAACAATACCTTCAAATAGTTCATTTTTGTTTTGTCTTACTAGTCAACATTCCGGTTTTCTTAGTTCTCAACTTGGACTAAACTCGCAAATGCATAAAAGTCTCCAATTCAAAAAAAAAACTTTCTGTAACGGCTCGCGTATTTGTTCATAAACGGTTACAGATACTCGCTTGGACTTTGGTAGTTGGCGTGGGAACAAAACTTCTCTGTGAATAAAATTACTGCAAAACTTGAATTGGGTCCCGTAATATCTCGAGAACTCGTTTATGCGCTAGTTTTTTACATGAAAATAAGAAACTACATGAGTTCCGTTTCAGTTCCTTAAAAACCCCGAATGAGGGGGGGGGGCACAATGCAAAAGCAAAAAAAAAAGGATAATTATAGTTGTTATTTTTATTTTTTTCTTTAAATAAGATTCTTTCTAAAAAAGATATTAAACTCTATGACACTTTATAAGTTTTAAGACGGTCCTTAAATCGATATCTTAAAAGAACTGCGTTTTAAACTAATGCGCACAACAATTAAACAAAATTATTTAAACACGGTTTGACGTCGTTTTTTTTTTCTTAATTATCAAATTGTTCCATTAGCCAGCTCTAACGATAAGGATTGAAATGACACTCTGACGGGGTTTTTCCTGTCAAATTACTAACAGGGTAAAGAATCGAGTCTACAATTATATTTAGCTTTTTTTAGATTAAAGAGATCAATTGCCTGACATCTTCATAGATTCCAGAAATGTCAAAGAAAAACGAGGCTTTCTGACTCCAGTTCAAATTTTCTTTTACATTGATTAAATTCTGGATGTCAACTCACCTGGGTAACGTCACAGTATAATAGTCCTTTTTTTTCTCAGAAGGCTTAACAACTATCCAAAACCAATTTATCCTGAAAAGTATTCTAAAGCCGGACGTATCCTTGGTAGGCAAATATCCAATCAAATCTCCAGACAGAATATGCAATGTGGGGTGAGTATACCGGTTACATACTTCCGGGTAAAAATTACAAACAATTATGCGATAATTCCTCAACAAGCTTCAAATAGATAAGCTTTTAAAAAAAAGCATATCCAAATCACGAGGGAGAAATTACTGTGTACTTGGGTTACACTCGTAAATCATCATTCATTCATGGACAGTATGTAAATTAGTATAGGGAGGGAATACGCGAACGCATTTCTCTCCTCCCGCAATATGGGTCGAAATCCTGATAGGTAATAGTATGTTATCGTGGCGACATGCCAAGACGGAATATCATCTTTGAAGGGTGTAACTAACCCCATGGCGTCCAGTACAAGAATCGACAACTTAGCTGGACTCGTCGCTTAATGAAATATTTCCTATCTCTCGTTGATTGATTGTCAATCGATCACCATCAAAATCATTCTTGAGGGTCGTCGCCTCTCAATTTAATTTTTTTTTCTCTTTAGATTGTAAATTAATAAATTTCTTTCATGAATAGGCTAATCATCTATTCTGGGGTTTCACTATCGGGTCCCACTCCAAAATATATTAAAGAGTTTGTTTACATGACCTTCACTTTTATGCAGTTGCAAGATCGTCGACTCCAGTGTCCAAATTGCCAAAGACTATCGGGGCAGATTATAGTCTTATACTTTCACAAATCACCGAATGTCCCTCAAGTCGCGTGGAATAGTGACAAATCGATGAGGGAAAATAAAATTACAAAATACTGTCTGTCAACAATTTTTATCAAGTTATCAAAGTAAGATCAATATTAGTATTCTTTTCTTGTTTTTGTCGTTTTATAAACTACCTTCGAGTTTAATCAAAATGAAATATCTAATTTAAATTCCACGTCTTAGAATATCGTGATATTTGTCAAACTTCCAAAACATACCTTCTTATGGTGTACTGAATTTGTTCGTATTGTCTTTTTAATAGTGCCGCTAAAGAAACGAAATCTGAATTAGGTCCTTCATCTCGGCAATGAAATCAGATCAACCATTGTGAAGAGTATTTCCTCAAGGCCTCCTCTCGCCACTCAAGCCACGGCCAGAATGACCTATTTCCTTTCGAATTTCTTAATACATTGTTTCTTAACGAACGTCGAGTTAATGATTTCGAGACTCACTGCTATCGCTCGTCAACGGAATACGCTATGAAACATTGTTGTCAGAATAAAACTAAGCTTAAGACACTTAGGTTAGGTTAGGTTAAAAAAAGTTTGTGCAACAATAGGTATCAACAATGGTTTCAACACGCAAT
>JAHWFO010039019.1:97537-155197 GCA_023313115.1 Rhysida immarginata
TGACCTTCCTCATGCTTTGAAGGTCATGTATGCGAAATTTCATCAAGTTCGGAATAAAACTGTAGATTTGTATAAAAAACGTACACACAGACCCACACACAGACCCACAGACCCACCCACAGACAAACATCCTTCTTTATATATATAGATAGATTTCATATTTCTTCAAACTTTCCATTTATTTTTCATTAATAATATATATTCTGCGTATTTGGAATTTTTAGAGGCTTTTAATTAATAAATATGCTCTCTAAATTAGTTATTAACTTTTGTAAGTTTTTCCGATGTAAATATTATTTCAATTTTTACATTTAATTTCGTATACTCCATTTTTTTTCCTTTTTCAGTGATTTCTATTTTATTTTCTAATAAGACAAAAATAATAATAATTGAAAATTGACGTTATTCAAATAATTTAATATCTACATAATACAGCACAAAAATTTATACTGAGACAATGAATTTATTAAAAGAATTTTGTTCTGAGATCTATATTAAACCCGAAGTATTGTAATTTATTCCTCGTATACCTCTTTTGAGCATAGTTTGAAGGATCATGCTAGATATAAGCTTTCCTTTTGTTACCTCATTTTTTTCTTGTAATAAAGATTTTTTATTATTATTTGATTCTATATTATTCCTTGCTTATTTCTTTTTAAGTAAATCACCTGTGCCACCTAATTTTCATAGAGCACCCAGCATTTTTCTGTTTATCATTTGGTAAAGGGGGTGAGTTGAATAAGATTTGGTTTGGTTTATTAGAAATTTTGGCGTCGGTACAAAGATCATTTTGCGCCTTTTATACAACTTATATCTGTACGCAGCCCGGGACAAACACAAACATCCTAGCCCACGGTGGGATTCGGGCCCACAACTAGGCAGACTCAAGAACTAGAAACCCTACTCCCTGGCCCTCTCGCCCACCTGGCCAGCTAGTTCAATAAGGAACGTTGGTGATTGGTTAACCGTGAGTACAATCAATAGTGGATATGTTACATTGGTACCAAATGTTGGGCATTGTGCCAAAGGTGATCAAGAGTAGAATGTTACAATTTAATAGAATCTATTACAGTGGTCGCCGCATAATGTACCTGCTTTTTATAGCCACTCAAGCTCGGTCCGGAATTTTCTGTTTCCTATGTAACAAATTTTCGCTTTATGTGGCCACATTCGCTTAAAATGGCCTCAATTTTTCAAAGGTAATTCACGAATTCACCTATTACATCTCATCTTACTCCGCTTATAATATCCTCTTTTCATTTTCCTCTAATCCAATGGGCACAAGAAACTGTTTCTTTTAGAACGTTTTTTAAGCGAGATTGTTGCTTGAAATTTGAGTTTGCAACACTTGTTAAGTTAGATTAAGTGAAGAGAAATGTCTTGGTCAAGTGTGGTCAACGTGAAGCTGCTGAACTTTTGCAAATTTCGCGAGCACTGCTAGGAAATATGATAAAAAAGAAGAGAATTGATAGAGAAAGCTGCAAGTGAAGGTCTTTTAAGTTGGTTTCAATATGTTAGAAACAGAAATGCTCCAGTGAACGGTCCTCTTTTATGTCAAAAGGCTGACGAAATTGCAAAGACATTAAGCCCACGACTGCTAAGGCAACTGAAGGGTAGTTTCATCGTTGGAAAAAAACGCAGTGGGCAGACTTACATAGTGCAACCCAGTGGAAGCAAGAATACATTAAAGATCTGCATTTAAAACGCAATTATACTTAAGTACGAACACATGCTAAACTTGTTGGATAAAAATATAAGTACTTTTGGTAACCTTGCTTAAAAGAGCCACCGGTTAATGTGGCCACTTAAGCATGGCCCCGAGAAGGCCATATTAGGCGGCGACCACTGTATAAGATATAAAGCATAAATTAAAGATTGTTATCAGTGGGATTTAATAACAGGCAGTAATGTTAATGCTAGAAGAAGCAAAAGGCTAAACATATAAACATACTTATGCTAAACTTAGTTCGTTTGCTCCTAGCGGCAAGGTTATTAAATACGATATAATTTGGCAAGATTTTAAAAAAACTTAGCAATCATTAATTTTGATTGTATTAATTATACACATGTTCTTTTTAAAAAAAATTTTAAAAGTGCATTAATTACAATGTACTGGAATAGGTCAGAATATACAAGGTGTGGCTATTAATTTCCAGGACTGGTTGATAACACCAGCATAGATGAACTGAAAAACATACCCTTTTAATATGTTTAGAAGTAACTGCCACCTGCCGTAATACACTTCTGTTCTCGGCTGCACAATTTGCGAAAAAACAAGTTTTAAAGTCCTGTTTCTGAAGACTCTTCAATGTCGACATCACTTGTTTTTTGATGTCTTCCAGACCCACAAACCTTGTTCCTTTCATCACAGTTTTCAGTTTCGGAAACAGGAAAAAGTCTGCGGGGGCTAAGTCCGGAGAGTATGGCGGATGATTCAGCTCCACGACCTGATGGTTGGCCAAAAACCGCCTCACTGGCAACGCAATGTGTAAGCGGGCGTTGCTGTGCAACAGAAACCAACTCCCAATCTCTCGAAAACGGGGATGTACTCTGCGAATTCTTCTTTGTAGTCGTTCAAGAACCACTGCGTAATACTGTCCTGTAACACTTGTGCCAGGTGGAACAAATTCAAGATGAATAAGTCCTTCAGCATCGAAGAAAGCGATTAACATGACTTTCACTTTGGAATTTTGAAATCAAAACTTTTGCTTCAAATATGCGAGAACGGGATAATGCTTGCTCACCATACACTTTCTTCAACATTTCATGTGTTTCTGTTGCACTTTTACTCAGTTTGAAGCAGAATTTGATGTTCATTCTGTACTACATATCTGCACTTGATCAACAATACTTTACCAGATCCGTTTCCACGCGTCTTTCAAGCCCAAGTTCTTGCTTCCCAATGACGCCCGCTTCTGGGAGCATGCGCAGATTCACTACCTTCCGGATACCAGGTGCGTCTCTCTCTGGCGAGATATCCCTTTCGTGCTGTTACATCAGTCCTGGAAATTAATAGCCACAACTTGTATATTTCACTAGGTAATTAAAGATGGTAAAGTTGTATGGCCTGAGTAGGTGAAAATTTACTAAACAGGAAGATATTTCTAAGCTGTTAGTTAGTGTTATCAAAAAGTTGAATTGAGCATAAATAAGATCGTTATATAAAGCATCTCATAGGTATAAAAGACGAATCTTCTTTTAAAGAACTTGTTGAGTCAGGAAATGAAGGGTATTGCCATCCTATATAGATTTAGGAGAAACAGAGATACATGCAAAACTCCTATGACTGATTATATATGAGGGGCGTTACAATTGGACCTGAACTTTATTATTCATAAAACCCGGAACTACAAAAAACACACACGCACACAATCTGGTTATATCTTAAAGAGCTCTCCTTGCTTAACTACACATGTTTTGCAGTGTTCCGTGAGCATCTGGATATCAGTCCTATAGATATCTTTGATATCGAAACCAAGACAGGCAGCCTTTTTCACTTCCTCACTGGAGCCGAACCTCTGCCCTTCTAGGAACATTTTCAATGTCCCAAAACGTTGATAGTCGGAAGGAGAAAATACTTTGCTATATGGAATTTGTGGTCAGACGTCCCATTTGAGGTCTGCCATAGTCAATTTGGCCGTGTGTAGTCTGGCATTGTCTTGTAGAAAACAAACATCAATGGTAAAAAGTCCTGGTCGCTTTTTCCTTAGTGCAGGCTTCAGAATATCACAGTAGTAGGGTCCATTTACGGTTTGACGTCATCAAAAAATAGACATGATCAATTTGATAATTTGAGAGACAGGCAGCTGGCTCACAGATCGAGAATTTCTCTTATCCAACTATCAGAAAGTTTGATAAACTCACACAAAAATAATAAATTTATACTGGAGATGAAGTTTCAAAAATCTTTACCTAATAGTCAAGGTTCCTGGTTCGAATCCAGGTGGCACAATTTCTCCTTCTATTTTTCAATAGATAAATCATTTCCTGATGTTTGGAGATCATCTCCAGTATATATTTATTTTTCACCTGTGAGTTCATCAAAATTTCTTATGGTGTAATAGGCGAAATACTCGATCTGTGAGCCAGGTGACAACTCCCCATTGGGCTTTCAACGTTAACAACTTGCTTGTCTTTAAGACACCTTGTGACAGCATGATTGTCTGGGTGTCTGCGATAGCCCAACTGGTTGAGGCGTTGACCATGACAGTTAAGGTTCCTGGTGGGATCCAGGTCGCAGAATTTTTCCTTCCATTTTTTAGTGAGGAAATCATTATCTGATTTTTGGAAGTTGATCCGCAGTATATATTTATTATTTATCTACAAGAAAAAACTGCTTGATAAACGTACTGTTCCTTTTTCTCGTAAAAATGAGAAAACATCTAGGTAGACAAAAGAGCGGGAGCACCAGCAAAGCAGTAATTGAACCAAGGCAGTAAGACTGAGTGCCACTCTCCATGAAAAAGGAAACGATAAAATCACAGGCATCATTTGTGAGCGACTGTGACTATGGTACAGCAGGCCACGACAATGCAAAACCTAAATAAAAACAATCTAGGAAAAATCTTCGAACAAGACCAGAAAAAGCAGCGCAGATACCTTCACTAGTTCTCAGTTCCACAATCCAGGTATATTCAGGCAGCAGTTTAAACGAGAGTATGATCTTGATGAGGCGTTCTCCTGCAATGGAGTGACAAGCTCCATATTCCACAGCCGAGTTTTCCATTCCACTCAGAAGCATATAGACACAATGAGCCACAAGCACAGCCCAGCTAGGGAAAGGAGCACAAGAAATTGAGTAACAAAACTCTAATAGCCGGTAACAGGGTTCTTCAACATCACATGACCCACGGGTTCCTTGTGCTTGCTTTTCCTGCTTTTTTGAAAAGTGAACGCTGGATTAGTATACGTTAGTTCAAGTTTGCTCCCATCTACTTGTATATTACTTTACTTTTATGTTTCCAATCTCACCATACAATATTCCTAAAATTAAAGTTCACCATTATATTTTACTTATGCTTCCGATGCCATCTGTCTTTTCATAAGCAGACCAATTTTCTGTGACATCCTCCCATCCGGTGCTGTTTTCTCTCTCGTCTCAGATTGACATTCAGGGGCTCGAGAATTTCCTTGCCAGACGATTAAATTACATGTCTTGTGTACCTGCGCCCGACCAATTGAATTGATTATCTTGCATGTAGGATTTTCTTGCCTAGTTAGGTTAAAAGGCAAAAGAAAGGGTGGAATGGGCTGTCCTCCCTCTTTTCATTAATGCCAAAGCAATTCATGAAGAGACAATGGCAAGAGAAAATTCTCCCTGATCCCTGAATTCAGCAGAATTAGATTAATTTTAAATGTCTTCCTGTTCTACAAGAGTAACAGGCAAAATGTTACCACCTTGTTGTTTTGCTACCTGATCCATGCTAATTTGGTATATTATTTCTGATCTTCATTATGAAGTTGCTTCTTGTTCATGAGGTAAGCATTCACATCTTTGATGTTAAAATACTTTTCTCGTATGTTATATACATATGTTATCTGCGTGAATAACGTCTTGTTGGTCTTCTGCTGGTGCAGGCAGGCTGAGTTTCATTAATATAGGAGGGTGAGTAAAGTGAAAACCGCAAAGTTGTAATGAAAATTCCAAATTTCACCCCACAGTGTTGTAATTCTGCAGATCCATTAAAAAAGAGTTGTAGAAATATCCAGTAGGTGGCAGGAAAGTAGAGACAAGCAAACAACATCAAAACAGCAGTTTAAAAATGGCTATGCCACATCTAGCCTGCACCAAAGAAGTTCATGAATGGAACGTGAACTTCACAAATCGTGTGACAGCAGTATCAGATGCCCCTCACCTAGATCAGGCAAAATGAGTTGAGACGCCAGAGAATATTTCAACACTATTGGAAAATTCCCGACAAACGATTGATAAAATTGCAGATTTGTTAGAAATTAGTCATAATTTAGCCATCACATCATTTCAATAGGTTTTCACACTTTCACTACTCAAAAATTGAATAACTTAACGCTGTTCTACTATGATGCATGTTTGAAGTGGTGTGGCCATCTTTATCCTTTTTCCAGCGAACCTGGCCGAATTCAGCCAGATACAGCTCTGTCAGATCCAGAAAACCATTAAAAAATTAAACTGCATATAACTGAAATTCTATTTCAGATAAAATGTTAATTTTTTTATTTTTTTTTCAGATACACTACATTAGTAATCTATCCCTTTAAATTTTAAAATTAAATGATAAAATATAATAAAAATAATGATTTTTGCACAGGTGTTGTCAAAGGAGGGGGGTGAAATCATGACAATCACGGGTCGAGTCCAGGTCGTGGAATTTTCTTTACTATTTTTCACTATTTATTTATCAATATCGGGGGTAATGGCATGAAAAAATCCTCCAAAGACCATTTTCCAATTATTGTTATAAAATAAATATATTGAAAAAATACAAAAAAGGTATTTTGAAAAAAAAAAAAGCCAACCGTCCACTTTCACTGAGCAATGAAATCCACTGTTCTAATAATTATAAGCTTTAAAAAAGCCCGAATGACAGAAATTTTACATAGTGTTATATATTCTGACTGTTATTCACTGATTCTCAGAAATTTCAACAATGTGATTGGGGTTATTTCCAAGTGGTAGTCTGTTGTTGAAATTCACACTTTGATCTCGATGTCTTGAAGCAAAACTTGAGCATTCTTCACAAGTTGTAGTAGAAGCAGTCGTTTCTTCTGTGGACGTGTTTGCATCATCGATGGTCGCCTGAGAACGTTGATGAACGCTAAGTCACCATTTTATCTATATCAGAATATTCTGCTAATTCTCCATTAATTCCAGTATTCTTACTGCTCATTTTTAAAAATTTTTAAGAAAATTTTAAGTTCTAAGTATTATCAATTCTAAGAAAAGCCCAAACAACAAGAATTCTATGCATTGTTACAGATTCAATTTTGTTTTATAGTTTGCAATGCAGGAATGGAATCTTTATTACGTTCTTTGATGAACGTTATTAATATTAGGCAAAGTTTGCTTTTCATTTTTTTTCTTTGTTACCCATCTCAATATGTCAATAACTAACGGGAATTACCATATTTTGAAAAATTATCTCCCATCAAATCAGGTGTACGAGTTTTTAACAATGATATTAATTTTCATTTTCACAGTAAATTTCAAGGTCAAATTTATTGCATAATGAAAACTGTAAGGGAGAGAAAGAGAAGTCAACTGGAAAGTTGCACAGCACCCTAACATTAATATAATTTATTTGTATGAAAGGATATGCAAGTAGAAAAAGTCACATTTTTCATATTCATAATAATTTAGAGTTTAAGATGTTATTTTATTAAAAAATGAGGAATTGATTGAGGAATTTTATTGAAAGGGGTTTTTACAAAGAAATGCATAAAATTTTTCTTGTGGCTATAAAATTTGGTCTTGGTCCACAATTGGTCTATATCCACAATTTTTCTGCAAGCAATAGCAGGAAATGCCCTTCATAATCATGCTTCTAGCAAGACCACTATTTTATTTTGTATTAACTTTTTATGAATTTTTATACAACTAATTTGAGAATTTTCTCTGTCCAGTGTACAGCATTGTATTTCATGCTTCCACCAAATAGTCTTATCAATAATTTATATTAAGAAATATCATTTATTTTCTCAGTACACCTTGCTTTCATTATTCGCTTCCACAGTACAGAGCAGGTGTGTTTTGTTAGTAAAGTACTTTTTGCCACATTTGGTTTCTGTTTAACCCTGCTCAGTCCACTCTTTGCAATATTAACAATGTGGTCTATGAAATGAAGTCGCCGACCAGGTGTGTTTCATGAAATGAAGAATGTTTGTAAAAACCAGCATAGAGAGACACTCTTTTGTAAGTTATGCATTTATCTATTAATTATTACCATTGTGGCTAATCCAGTGCATTAATTAATGGTAGTAGTGAGACAGTTGATTGTATCACCCATGCAGGTGTAGTAGATAACTTGCAATTTCCTGTTTTTCATGGCTATCCCGAGAAAGACCCAGAACAGTTTTCAAATTTATTTGTCCCTCTTGCAAATATCCCCAAGGACCACTGTGCTAGATTCATTACGAGCTACTTTAGAAGAGCTGCACTAGACTGGACTAATTCTAAAACATGTTATAGTTTAGATAAAATTCAAGCGGGCAATTTTACATACATGAGGGGGCAAACTGAATTGTCCCGATGAACCGATTTGCAGAATCTTAATCTCAAGGGGAACAATAGTTTTGACTATGTAACAAAATTTAGAAAATTTGTTAGTGGCTTATTGGATTCCTCAGAATTCAAGGCCTGCCAACAGTATCAGCAGCAAAAGTTAACTTAAACAACTGTACAACTGCAGAACATGGTATTACCTTTTTAACAGGATTGTGGCTCTTGTATTACTGGGTTATTATAAATGATGGTATTACTTATAAGTCCATCATTTATAAAAATTACCATTTTAGAGAAATGGTTTAAGGCTCATGCTATGGACCCATCAACGGAAAGTGTGGAGCCAATGTAGTTGGGAGCTTTCACAAAAAAGGGGGAGCAAAAACGATATTTAAAAATGTAAAATGTTTTAGCTGCGGCCGATTTAGACATATAAGTAGAAATTGCAGAAATAAAGAAAAAGGTAAGGTAATTAGCAAATTGAATTAGTCATTTAAATTAATGGTGGGCCAAAAGTGCTGTAAAGCATTATTTGATACTGAAACATTGGAAATTATTTCAGTGAAAGCAAAGCAAAAAAAATAGAACTGAAAATTAGCAAAACTTGACTGGACGAACAGACTCTTATGCTGACGGGTGTAAACAAGTTATAGAGGTGCAATTATTCCAAGTTCCAAAACGCAGTGGACAGTATCAAGCTAACCAAAGTTTTAATATTCTTCCATTGCAGAATTTTGATATAATTTTAGGATCGCAATGGGGTTAAGAAGTTAATGCGTCACTCCAGTACAAAACCAAGCGAGGTGGAATCAATGGTATTGGAAAGCAATTTTTGGTTACCGCAATGGAAGCAACAAGCGACAAATACACTTACTTCATCTGAAGAAATTAATCATTTAATCAGTAATTGTGAAGGTGATTTTATGTTTGTACTTCGTTTAAAGGTTCTAGTGCTTCTGAAGAATTTCAATGTTATAAAGAATGAACTAAACAGCTGGTGGCCTTAGAGTATAACAGAGGGACATCCGGAGTTCCAACTAGTTTCGCCATTTATTCCCGGCTTTGTCATGTTGGCAGAATTGAATTGGAACAAGTTGCACCTCCATTCAATTCGGCTTTATATCCACTATCCCAAATGGAAGAAGTCGAGATGCAAAGAACAATCGAGGATCTATCAAGTAAGGACCTTATTAAAACTTCTACCTCTTTCTTTATATTGCCGGTGTTATTCGGAAAAGAAGGCACTTTACGAATGTGTATAGACTTTAGAAAGCTTTACAAAATGACAAAGGACAATATGTATGCTATTGCAAGTGTCGACTAATTAATAGACAGATTGTTTTAATTGTACTAAACGCTAAAATATTTAAGAAACTAGATATCTTGCAGGCTGATCACCTGATCAGTCTGCAAGATAAAGTCACGCACCTCTCAGCATTTAAGACAGGCTTTGGGCAGTTTGAATATAAGGCTTTACTTTTCAGACTTAAAGGTGTGGCTGCTACTTTCACTAAACCCAGGAATGAGGTTTTTGGGAATTTGTTAAATAAAGGAGTTGTGTTATACTTCGACGACATTCTCATATATGCCAAATTATTGAAAAAACTTAATATCATTACTCAAGAAGTGTTGACTATGCTTAACGTCATTCATTTCGATTTTAAAAAAGCAAATGACAGTTTGGGGTTTGCGAATTGCAATATTTGGGCGTTTCCATTAGCTATAAAGGAAGAGAATGTCAAGGTTCCACTGCTTGTGTTTAGACACTGTCCCAATCAACTCGTGGTACTCACTCAGTATTTAGATGGGTACTGATCCAGTGATCAGCCTCACAAGCTATATGCTCAGCCATTCAAGATGTGCCTCGCACGAGGCAAATATACATACGGCCTCACCAGAGTGCTGCCATGGGAAAAAGATCTGTGTTTAAAAGTTATAGAATTATATGGTACTTACAGACGAGTTTGAGACTTGCAATGTTTAGAATGCACAACTAGAGGGCTAAGGGAAGACATGTGGTGAATATACTGGGTGTTTCAAAAATAACCGGTATATTTGAAAAATCTAAACGGGTAGCGATAGAAATACGCCGTGAGCTAATTTTGAAAGTTTGTCTGCCTGAAAATTTACTGTTGTCCCAAGCATATTGCAATAAACGATGTATTTCTATCGCTGCCCATTTGATTTTTATTGATTTTTCAAATATACCGGTATACCAGTCATTTTTGAAACACCCGGTATCAGGTGAGGTCTGCGAAGTGCAACATTTGGGCTTTCCTATCAGCTTTAAAGAAAGAGAATGTGAAGATAGACTGACAACTTATTAGACATTGGCCAGAACCCAAATATGTAAGTCAGCTCTGCTCATTCCTAGATACAGTACAGTTTTTTCAAGCCTTTGTTAAAAACTATTCAATTAAACTGTCATTCCAACTGCTTAAGACAGATGAATCTTATGACCAACAACAACCTTCCTTTAATCCGATCCTTAAAATTTTCAATCCAACCTTACCTTTGCATATTCTAGATTTTGATTCGGTTATTGTTATTGAATCAGTAGCAGCACAACAATACGGTTCAATACTCTTTCCAGTTGAATTCGAATTGCTTCGTTTCAGGGAGTATGAGAGTAGTTTGTCTGCATATAATAAAGAATTACACAATAACTGATTTTATACGAAAACCTAAAGAAAAAATCTTTTCACAATATCCGAGTTTCATAATATCAGAGAAAGACAAAAATTAGACGATTTAAGAATGACAAGTTATCTTTTATTGTTATTCTGTGTTCTGGACAAAATAATCCGTTATTACGGTTTGTTTACTTTTAACAAGTAATTTTTTGCTTAATAATCGTTCCGTTTATAAAAGCAATTTAGCAATTCATCTTGAGATATGAAAAACGATCTTAATTCATTCAATGCAATATGCACATGCATCTTTTAAGAAAATACACTAAAAAAAGTCGCGCGATTGCATGCTAAATTTCTAAGGAAAATTTTTATTTGCATGGCTCGATTAGATTTATTAATGCATGGCTGAAATGGAGTAGCCAAAAGTATCGATGTTCAAAAAGTTTTGGACATTGAATTTTCGATGCTTATACACCAGTGATGTTTCATTTAGATTTTCTTAAACCCTATTGAAATCATTATCTTTTGATATTGAATAAATATATATATATTAATGTATTGTAATTAAGGAACACGTATATATACTAGGACATTTATTATTACCCAATAATATATGAACTTAGAAATTACAAGAAGTTGATGTTTTGTAGTTCAACAATTATGATGTTTGGTTGCTGATTAGCCATCGATGTTATTTTTTTTGACATCGCCTATCAAAATTTCTAACGTTTAATAAGTCAAAAAATTATCACTATAAATTTATTCATATCTGTCGCTTTTGTAAAGAGTTTCACAATGTGAAATTCAAACAATCTTTTCACGTTTTCGTCCGATCACATTGTTATCCGGGGCCCGACACCATAGTTGGCAATGGCTTCTGAGAGAGCAATGGCAGAGGAAGTTCTTAAAAATTTAATTTCTACGTAATTTCTTACGTTAATAAACATTTCTGAACTGTAATAATAAAAATATTCTTTTAAAAATAAAGAATGTGATCATTTTTACATCTTTATTATGGAATATTGCTGATCTTGCACTTAAGCTTAAAACAGAGAGGTTTTTAACAGCCGCTCTACTCAGATTACGATTTTGACACTTTATTTTCTGAAAATTTATTTGCAGAACCTTGTTTTTCACAAAAAAATTGCCAAAAATTTTTCGTAATAACCGTATTTTCATAAAAAATGTTCAAATTATCGGGTCAATGTTATATGTAAATTACATCGACAGGGTCAGGCCATTGAATAATTACGTACTAAACGAGAATTCGTAATAAGAGAGTCCGTTATAAGTCGGCTATGGTGTATTAGCAGTAGCTCATATGGCACGGGTTGGTCCTAACTTTTTTGCATCTGTCGCTAAAAAAAATTCTTAGGGGCAATCAATCAGCCTCTCCATTGCTCACACAACTTAAATTGTCTCAGTTACAAGCATCTGTGCTCTATTACCTACAAGACTATGGGGTAACTCCCAAATACATTAAAGCAGAGAACAATTTTATGGTAGATGCGTTTTCAGACTGTGTATGGATTATGAGCTTAATCACCTATTTTTACAATTATCTTTGCGACAGGGGCAGGTGAGGATGTCATGGGAATTGGAAAGAGTCAGAAATAAAATTCAAGATATTAAAAAGAAACATTCAACGATGTTTTTTTAGAGTAGAAAAGGTATTACAAACACTCGCCCATGTGAATGAAGCAACGGAAGAACCATGAGAGCTGAGGCAACAACGAGAGCTGAACATGAAAAAATGAGAAGTGAAAATCAGAAATAAGCAAGAGGGATCGACAGGAGAATGAGGCAAAAGTAAAGACCTCTGGTGAAAATCCTCGGGCAGGAGTTTCCGGGCCGAGCTACATGTCGGATGAATTCTTCTTCGATTGTGTGAGGTGAATTTTTTCTGCATACCAGGTTACAGTGTGAGAATGTGGCAGTCCTCCCTTTTGGCATTCAATGATGTAATCCGGTATCTTGGCACTCAAAAGACATGGCACTTAGTTATAATGTCAACTGGGTTCAACTACTTATGTTTAGACACTCTCCCTATCAAGTCGTGAATGAGTAGCTTTAACGTGTAAATGCAGAGCAAAAGTATCAAGCGCAGTGGAAATACAAATGCACGTAAACAGGGTAAGGTTAAATAAAAACGTTTAATAAAAGTAAAGTAAATGTCACAAAAAAACATAACAAAAGTCAATGGTCAGTGAATAAGAAAATTAAATATATCCTACATCAATATGTATAAATAAATAGGCATAAACTGTAGACCTTATCCAAACAAATAACAAAATAAACGGTAGCAATAGTTAAATACCTGTAACTAAAATAAGCAATATGTCCTTACAAAACTAGATGTAACGCAAACACGTAACTTGCAAAACTAATAAAGAAAGCAAGTAAATAAAATTAAAGCAGTTACACCAAAACACCCTTGCACCGGCTTGACCGGCAAATTACATTAATACACGGTATACACTTCGTAACGCAACCGTTAACCAAAATCTCCTTCCTTAAAACAAATATTGGAAGAATATAACGAAAATAACTATACCCTTATTTTCTAAAAAATCCTACAATGAAGATAAAGAGTAATCTGCTTTTGAAGCAGATGGGCAGATGGTATTGCCCTCTACGGAGTTAAGATCTAAAAAGATCTTACAAGTGGCATTATGCTACACCCAACATAAAAACTTGAAAAACACCTCTAACGAGGCAACATGAACTTGGCCCACAGCTTTCGCTGGTCGGAAGCTAACTCTCGACACCTACCCGCTTTGGCCACCCGGGTAGGCAAATAGTCGAGAATATACGACTTGCTAGCTAATAAATGGAACACACAACTCATATGACTAAAATCACAATTAGCACTTATGGTGGTCTCTATCAAAGCAACACATGAAAAATAAATAGAATACATGATAAGGTTCATGACTTGAGGCTGGGAGTAAACACAGAAAAACATCCAATAATATATTTAAAGTCTTACAAAACCAGCCTGACTCCGTAAAGAGAAAGTTTAAACAGTCTTATCAGGGGAAATGAATAAGTCCGTATCACAGGGTTACATAATCGGTTAATCACCGAAAGAGTCCACACACCGATTAAAAGAAAATACACAGGCTTATCCGAGTTCTAACATTGAAAAAGTCTTAGTGGGGTAACCATGCAAATTTAAATACATTCATTAAACCGCCTTGGCGGGACATAACTGCAAATAAAAATAAAGCAAAACGGTTACACAATTGAAGTGATAAAGAAACGGGCTAACACTCCTTCCATTGCTTTAAACACAAACACTATAGCACTTTCCACACTCGGCCATGTGTAAAGTTCCGTAACGACCTTTACGTTTCCCTCTCCACATATGCGAAGCCATATTGTGAGGAATAGGTAAGCACTAAATCCTCCGGGAAAATGCCCTCGCACCGTCGCTCGCCCGTCGAACTCCCAAAGGAAGAAATCACTCAATATGGGCGATAAAGCAAGGGGGTCACAATTAGATAAAGTTAAAGTACTTACAAAGTAAGCTCCCGGAACAGAGAGTGTTCTTCCCGGAGAACTCCACTTAAAGCTTTCGCTCTGCCTTGTGCAGACTGGAACACCGCTCTCGCAGGAACTTCTGAAGGTTGGAAACGCCGCCTTTGGAGCTTCTCCGCCGAACTCGAACCGTGTCGTCGTCTCGAGCTTTTGCTCCGGCGTTCCGTTGCCTCCGCTTGGCTGTTGCTCCGCACGTTCCTGTTTGGTCGAGGCGACGACAAAAAGCCCTTTCTCGTTGGAGACGAGAATCCTCCTTCGGACTCCTGTCCGTTCCGTCGTCCGGGTCACTCTCCTCTTTTCGCTCAAATTCACCTGCCAAGAAAGCTTCGAGCCTCTGTCTCGAAACCTCCTTGCGTCCTTATTGGCTCTGGCGTGTTGGTTGATATGACGACACTGCCTGCCCCGCTCCTCCCCTGCCTTAGAACGGGCGAATATGCGAGAGCGATAAAAGCAGTCAGTGTCGCCGAGAATCCGTGACAGTAGCCTCAGGCAAACACACGTACTGCCCCATCCCGAGTCGGTTTTTTTGAAGCACTCAGAACGAATTCTATGCACACTGAAGAGGAGAGTATTATGATTTGCTCGCTTGCTCACTCGTGCTATTGAAAAAGATCATTGTTTAAAATTTATAGAATTATCTGGTACTTTCAGAAGAGTTTATTGAATTTTATGGTACTACTTGCAATGTTTAGAATACACAAATAGAGGGATAAGGGAGGACGTGTGGCAAAATATAAGCCTGGAAATGAACATTTTCATAGGGGATTACATAAAAAAAGAAAATCTCAGACAATTTTTTAATTCATCATCATATAGAAATAATTCTTCATATAATTGTTCTCATGTTGCAATTTCTTTTAATATTTTTTTTCATGCAAAAATGTTTCGATTAATGCTTCTTTTTCTTCACAAGTCAATCAAACAATACAAAAGCAGAAAAAGCAATGGCTATTAGTACGTGCAGTCTCATGTCAGTTTTTGAACTGAAAGCAATTAATAATTTAATTAATTATTTAATTAATTAATTTATTTATTTACAATGACAATAGTTTACAATAGTTATAAACAAAAATTTAGTAATAATAATAATAATAATAATAATAATAATAATAATAATAATAATATAAGAATATATATTCAAATAAGATTAATTCAATATATTTGCATGAAAAAGAATAAAAGCGGCCCAAAAGGCCTGGAGGCCTGTCCAGGGGCTTCCTTCAAAAACTTTTAAAAATCAATATAAAATTGTATACATTAGTATGACAATAAATAGTAATAATATCAATATCAACAACAACAACAACAGCGATAATAATAATAATAATAATAATAATAATAATAATAATAATAATAATAACAGTAATAATAATAATAATAACAGTAAAATTAAGAGCGAACTGTGTAAATCGGTAAACATTTAAGAATATATAGAGATTAAATTAGTTGTGATTAGGCCCAAATGAATGCTTCTATGGAGATGATTTTTCAAAAACTGAAGAGAAGATGAATCGTGAAATTCTTTAGTTAATTAAGATCAGAAATCGATATTGGTCTCTGTTTATGTTAATTATAATGACAAACTTAAGGAAGTGTATACTTCCGGTTCAATTTAGCAAAAGATACGACGGCAATACACGAACTGTACGAGAGTAAAAACTTACGATGTTTATTCCCTGAGTAGGACATTAAGAAGAGAGGCAAAAGAACAAGTAACGCCACCTAGTGGCAAACTGAAAAAGGCAAAATACGAAAATATCCTTAACTTAATAGCCCCCGCCTTGAAATGGTTGCCTTTCAAAACGTGGCAAGAAAATTCAATAAAGCAAGTAATTAAAGAACATTAACAATCATTGGGTAAGGGTCAAATCTTGGAGAAAGATCTTTTCAATAGTCCGGTAGAGATGCGGATGGTAGCTACACGAGGGATGCCATGTCTGTCAAGATGAAGCTGGGTGATACGTCCTTGCTTCCAATGGATAAGTGGTTGGAGATCGTCCTTGATGAGCACAAGAGAGCCTGGCATCAAGTTGGAATTGCAGTGGAATTGAAATGAAAAAAGTAGTTGAGGACCAGCATGCAGAAGACGAAGATGTTCTGAGGTGACTAACAGCCTAGCTAGCAGATGTTTCCCTGAGATGAGGAGGGGAAGCTTCTAATTGAACAAATAATCAGAATGAAGCAATCTACCTCCAACCCATAACAAGCTGTCACAGTCTAAAAAAAAGACAAGTAGGTTAGCATCGAGCATGCTCGAGGATCGTGGGATTGACAGATTTTAATCTCATCAGGGAATGATGAAAGCCTAAAAAGGCTAAATGATGAGTTTTTGAGAAAGCCTAAAAAGAGTCAGAAAGGCATGCTCAATTTTTAGAAGGTGTAAGAGGACCATACATTCGGGCACCCTTAGGACGTAGACAATTGTTCTTCAAGCGCAATATATAGGCAATGATACGATTCAAATGATCAAAATCAGAGAATCTTGAAAATGGAAATGAAGAACATGCAGTAGTGGCAAATATTACATCTATCCTTTTTACTTCCGGAAGATCATGTGGTATGGAAGGCGTTCGGAGAGTTGGTCAGGAAGATTAACCCAGCGTCACTCACACGAGCGCTACTTTTACACTGCACTTTTTGATTTTCTTGATATAGCTCATCAAACAGAGGCGCTACCTTGTGATGACTTACATGTATACCAAGTACAACTTATTGGCAACAGATAGCGAATAATAAAGAAAACATGATGTTTTTATGTGTAACTTCCTAATTTCCAGTAACTGATCTAGATGCGTCAATTATAGGAACTTGATTGCCAATTTCTAGATCAGCCAATTTCACATATATCTGCTAGGCCCTATTCGTCGATTCTTTTTGTTGGTCCTGAATCTTGTCACAGAGATAATCAACAGATAGCCCAGGACAAGTTATCTTCCAAGAAGAAAACTACTATTCTGTTTAATATGATAAGAAGTAGCATTTGCAAGTAAGAGAACAATCGTCAAAAATCAATTTTTTCTACCAACAATTTGTTGGCCAAGATATAATGATATTGAACTGCTGGAAAGCAGGTTCATTTTCTATGTTTCTTGCACTCTACATTGGAGTGAACTGAATTTATTTATTATTTGAAAAGGAAAAAATATAAGTGGTCTATATGAACAACTTAAGTTTTAAAAAGCATAATTTTTAAAAGTTTTATGAACAACTTAACTTTTAAAAAGTTAATGTTAAATACTTTAGACATTCTAAAAAATGCTTGATTTTTTCAGCTACTTTTGAATTGTATCAATTTTTTTGGTAAAAATAGTTAACAGAAATAGGTAATTAAATTATTGTTAATTACTGGTGAAACTGCCTGTCAATTTCTGGTACATTAACTGTCAACTACTGGGGATTCCTGCATTAGTTAGGAAAAAATTTAATTACTTTATAGCTTTTAAAGATATAATAATTGTTTAGAAATTGGCACATCCTGCACTATATTTGCAATTTAATGGTATAACTAGAAAAATTTCAAAATGCAATTTGATTTACATACACAATTTCGTTTCACAGCAGTGTCTTAAACTGTCAATTGCTGGTACATCTACCCTATATCAAAAATAATTTTATGTTATTTTATCCCACTGAGTTTGTTTTTTATCAAATAAAATCACTTTTAAAAGTGCGGTGTAAACACCGCAGCGCGGGTAGTGGTATTATAAAATTTGGCGCGAGTGATGCTGGTTTAATCTAGAGAGAGCCATGGAGGTCCAGGAAACCACAAGGCGGAATCCTTCATGACGCCCTTTTGAGAGGATGTCAGCAGGATTATTTCCACTGGAGACGTGGTTCCACGCAGCATTGTTGGATAGTGTCTGGATCTAAGATATACGATTTGCGACAAGCATGGTAGACGATTTGGATGCACTTTTAACCAACCAAGTACAATAGTGTAGTCAGTCCAGAAGCACTGATCAAACGTTATTTGGAGCGCAGAAGTAACCTGCTGGGCTAAGCAGGCGAGAGTAAGAGCACCACAAGGATCTAGTTGGGAATGGATATAGACTTGAGAGGAACAACTTTGGCTTTCGAACATAATAAATTTGAGAAAAAAGCACCATTTTGATCAACAGAGTGTACATAGATGCAGGTACCATAGGCTATGGTGGATGTGTCAGAGAAGGCATGAAGGGAAAGGCAACTTCGATTTAGGGCAGGAAGATCATCTTTCAAGTTCGACCTTTGAGTGGACAAGCAGCGAGAAATATTATCGTCCCTTGAAAGTTTCTCTAAACAAAGTGCTTGCAACATCACCTTGGCCATAATAGTGCAAGGGCTTAGTAAGCCAAGAGGGTCAAATATTTGAGATATGTCGAACAGGATAGCAAGCTTAGTTATTCTTTTTGAAGAGGTAAGAGAAATAGAGAATGTCAACTTATCATCAAGTGGTGACCAATACAGTCCAATAGTCTTTGTGCTATCATGAGAGCCAATATCAACTAGGATGGGGTGAATGTCGGAGTCCATGAAGTCTGAAAGAATTAGAGGTTCGTTCAAGATCCATTTTCATAAATTGAATCAACCAGTTTGCAAAATAGCAGATAGGCTTTTGCACTGCACCACTAACAAATCATCAATGTAGAAATCTTCTTTTATGATTCGGGAGACCTCAGGAAGGGATTGTGCATATTCAACACTCAGTTCGAACAAATATTGAATTGCTAAGAAGCTAGCAGAAGCAGTACCATAAGTAAAAGTGTTAAGATTATAGGTTTTTATGGCATCATTTGGATCAGGTCTCCATAAGATGCGCCGCAAGAGTCTTTGAGACTCATAAATCAAAATTTGGTGATAAATCTTTTCTATATCAGTAGAGAAGGCGTAGACATGTTTGCGTAATCAGATTAAAACATTGAATGGATCCTATTGAATCGTAGGGCCAACCCATTGTAATGTTTTAAAAGATTCATCAGAGGTAGAGGGAGCAGAACCATTGAAAACGACACGAAGCTTTGTGGTCAGTCTATCTTCCTTGAGAATGCCATGATGAGGTAAAAAGCAGGAAATCTCAGAAGGCGCAGGGCCGCAGACAGAAATGTGGCCCAAATCTTCATATTCTTGCATGAACTGTGCATAATGCTGATGCAATGCAGTGTTCGACTCGAATTTTTTTCAAGATTTAGAAGGGATTTTTCAGCTCCTTCACCTAATACTTCAGGAGCCTTTTTAAGAGGAAAACTGACAATAAATCGACCACTAGAATGATGCTTGGTATGGCTCTTGAAGTGAGATACACACTCGTCTTCTTCCAAGGTGCGGAGCTTAGGGGTATCGATTTCTTCCATTTTACAGAAATTTTCCATTTGCTCTTGAATGCGAACAGAACTACAACTAAAATTACAGCGAATGTCATGGGGAGCCAGCTACAATCCATCCAAAATGAGAAGCTTGCAAAGTAGGCATTCTGGGTCCAAATGGAATGTGCCGATTGAGAACAATTTGCCAGAATAAATTTACTCCAAGGAGAAGGTCGATTTCTCCAGGAAAATTGAAGTAAAGATCAGCCATCTTCAGGCCATCAGGAATGTTTATGTTAGCAAAATCAATTGGTGTAGTGGGCAAATGACCAGTAATCTGAGGAACAACTAAACATTGAGATTTCAAGTGATAATTGGAGACTCGAGAATGCAAAAGAATTTCACAACGACAATGGACACAGGTAGTAGTGGTGATGCCATAAACTTGTTGACTGGAGTTTGAGGCAGCTGGAAGTTCTTATATGGAGAAGAAGTCACAAAAGATGAAATGCTACCACAATCAAGTAGGACTCTTCCTTGATGAATTTGACCTTGATTATCAACAACATTCACAACTGCAGTGGAAAGAATAGTACATTGTTCAGAAGAGGACAACGCCGAAAGGGTGACTGTATCACTTTCAACAACTGACTTCTCAGTGGTGGTTATGGGATCAAGTTGTAGTAGAGTATGATGTTTTGCTTTGCACTTGTTGCAGCTGTGCTTAGAGCTACAGTTCATAGTAAAGTGACCTTTAGAAAGGCAATTTATGCAGCATCTTAGAATCTTTACTTTAGCAAAACGTTCTTTGACAGGCATAGATTTGAATACAGAACAAGGGTATAAGTTATGATCTTTATTGCAGGCCGGACAGAAAGAAGATGTCACGACGAAACTTCTTTTCGTGGCAGATCGCTCATTTGTGGATTTAGCATGTTCTAGAGTTTCCAATAAAGAGGCCTGGTTTTCCAGAAATTTAATGAGATCATCAAATAAAGTTGGATCAGAAGTAGCAGTCTTGTTTTCAAATTCTTTTACAGTGGAATTATCTAATTTGGAGTTGATAAGATAGACAAGAAATGCATCCCTCTGATGCTCTTTATTGATCAAGGAATCCAGAGATCGAAGATTTTTCTTGGCTGAGTCAATCAATGTGCTTAGTGTAGCAGAGCATTCTTTGGGAATGGGCTCTAGATCAAAAATGACCTTCATAAGGTTATGAATTAGTATATTTTGATTGTCATAGCGATCATGAAGACTGTCCTAAGCAATAATGTGGTTGACACCAGTGAAGGTGAGATTCTCAATAACCTCTGCAGCTTTGCCAGCCATTGAGGTGCACAAATAATGAAATTTTTGTATATTGCTGAGTTCGCCATTTCATGAATGAGACTTGTAAATAAGTCGTTAAAGTTCAGGCAATCTTCAAACTTTGCACTAAATTCTGGTAGTTTAATATTAGGCAACTTAATTAAATTAGATGACGAATTAGAGTGACGTTAACTGCGATGAGGAATTTGCAGAACCTGAGAGGGAGGTTGGGCGAGGGATACTTCTGCTTAACAAACTATCTGCATCAATAATTACATTAAAATACATATATTCGAATTCTGTGGATTCAGAGTCGATATCTTTTATTTCATCTGTGTCGATCTCTAGTTGATTCTCTTCAATCAAAGGGAATAATGTTTCCACGTTGAGCAGCTGTTTACGCAATTGAGCAGTATCACGGTCATTCAATGGCTTAGAAGGCTTTGCAGATGAAAGTTCTTGTACATAGGATTCGAAACGTGTCAGCTTAGCTTTGGTGGAGGTGCATTTCATTTATGGTCTATTGTGTATGCTGAAGCCAGCAAATTGAAGCAGGAGGAGATGTGTAGAGACAAGATGGTGGAATGGCGGGAAAAACACTAACGCGATGGCAGGAAGATAACTCAGCGATGTGCAAACGACAGCATGGAGCGGCAAGACAGACACAAACACGATGAATAATCAGAATCAGTACACTGAAGTGAAGAAAAGAAACATCACGATGTCTTCTCAAGTAAAGTATGCATTCAACAGTTTGAAAGACCAGGAGAAATTATCAGGTGAGCCCACAAGAACAAAGAACATTCAAAAGAAATAACTTCGATATTTGCAAATATAATCCAGCTCGAAGGACCAAAATGTTTATGTTAATTATGATGACAAACTTAAGGAAGTGTAGGTTTGAAATTCATGAGCTCGTAGATTTGTATTTAGTGAAATAAAAGATGGCAATACACGAATTGTATGAGAGCAAAATCTTATGATGTTTATTCTGTGGCAGTTATTTATTTGCCACATTAATGTAATAATTTTTTTATCATTGTTTATCCAATTTGTTTTCTGCAGCAAAGCAAAAATGTTGGAAATACGAGTAGATCGGAGAGGTAGCGTGTGTCACGCGCTCGTGAGGTGATGCATCCGTGAGTATTATTGTTAATAAATTTATGTAAAAGCTTTACCAACGTTTTTTGACACAGACTTGACGACGGATCCTTGGGAACGACTGCAACGTGACTAGCCTCCAGTAGTGATTTTGACAATGTTTCAAGTTTTTGTCAGTGCTGTCTACAGTTGTGGAGCGTTTGTTTTGTTCCTTCGTCTAGAAGCTATCCAATTTGCCTCCTTTGGTGGAGTGCGTGTTCCTTATGAAATTTGGAAGCCATTTCTTTTCGAACAGTTACCGCCATATTGGAGTAAGGCCTGAAGGAGTGAATCAACACATAAAAGATACATCCAGCATGGACCCGATCAACTTATCCTACCTCTCTTGGATTTGAGCTACTCTACAACTCGTGTCTGTGTTACCTTGGAATGCTCCATTGTTGCTTAGCTTGCTGCACATTTAATTATTATTTAGAAGTGATCAATAATTATGATTGTACTGTGTTTAATGCATTATAAAGTGCCAATCCTTAAAATGTACTATGGAAACTATGATCGTTGATTTGACTAAAAAATAAAGGAAATTGAATCATTTTCTTGATTATCTTGTTTTATGTACTTAAACTCTTTTTTTTTTATTCCATCACGCTTTTGGTGCCAAAACCCGGTAAAACTCCACCTGATAGTGACTTTGAACTTTTAGATGTACTCAGTGGAAGTTAAATTGAGTTAGGTATAAATAAGCTTTTATGAAGAATATTCGTATGTGATGGCTCCACCTACCCAGGGAAAGGGGGCAGCGTCAACGACAGGAGAAGAAACAATGGCCTCAATGATAGCAGGCTTCTCTGGTACCTTGCCTGTATTCACGGGAGATGAAGGGAGTATCAATCTCTGAGGATTTTTGTCAATTGTTGACAGCATCTGTGTAGTTGCTGGATGGACTGAGGATATAAAGGGCACTATGATAAAGCTAAGCTTAACCTTTTCCCAGCGAAGGTGGCCTAATCCTAGCTATGTCAGTTCCACATAAAACATTATAAAATTTAAAAGCATATAACTGAAATTCTATTACAGATAAATTGCTCATTATTTTATTTTTTTCAGATGCACATTATTGCTAGTATACCCCTTCAAATTTTAAAATAAAATGAGAAAATATAATAAAAATATGATTTTCCACAGGTGTTATCAAAGAGGGAGGGGGGGTGAAATCTTTACTAAAAAAATGCTTATAAGAAATTTTATATTATTGATAAAAACTTCAATCTGCATTTGTTGAATTCTTGAAAGCTTTATAAATAATTACCAAAAATTATATACCCCAAATTTATTAATAATCAATAATAATCGAAATTTTAGAAAGCTTGTGTATCTGGTATAGAGAAACTTAGCAACATCTAATATTTCGAATTTATTAAAAAATTCCAGGGCATAATTGAACCATTTAATGATTAAATTATATTAAAATGATTCCTTTTATTTATTTTTAAATTTTTCTTTTCGTAAATTACATTTTATTCATAAGTTATTTCACAAAAATTAAAACCATTCTATGGAGATCCTTTCTTGATGACATCATTAGAGATTTTTCCCTTTCCAGAATACAAGAAAGTTAGATAAGGCCAAGTCATTGCTTTATCAAAGGAAGAGATTAAAATCCTATTATGTGATTTTCTAGCTATTGTCATTCAGGTGTGACCCATTTAACAATAAATTATTTATATCTTCGAGAAAAAAAAGTAAAAATATTGCACAAAAAATATATAAAAAAATCGTTAAAAAAACAAATAGAGATATTAAAAAATTTTTTTCGCATTATTTAGAAAAGATTTCTCCCTAAATTTTGGCTATTTTCAAATTTGAAATTATTACATTTGTAATTTTTTTAAAAAAGGATTAAAATCAAGTATTTCAAATAGAAATATTATTATACATTTTTTCATGTATCGTTTAAAAAAAATTAATTGATCAAAAAATTACTAATCAAAAGCAATTATATTCAAGATCACAAATATAAAATTTTAAAGAAATATATCAGTTACTGAATTTTTGAAAAAAATATTTTCTATTCCCCTGTAAGAAGAATCACTTTCTCAAGAAAATAGCTGGCTGGGAAAAGGTTAAGGGACCAGCTGCGAAAAAGGCAGCTGATTATGAGTTATTTCACTTGGTAGACTATGCGGATCTTCATGCAAGACTGACACAAATTTTCGAAAAAAACGAAGGCCGAAAGTCATTACCTTAAGGAACTCCATGATGTTGAACAAGGATGGAAGATTTTTCCAACAGACTACAGTTAGCCCTGGGCAGCTTCATCAATTCAGAGCCTACTTTTGCAGCCAAGAGAGAGGAGATGCTTCTTATAAAATTTTAAAATAATCTACCGATGGGCCATAAGAAATTGTTAATGATAGCAGCCTCTAAGACTTACAAGCAAGCCCTAATTTTGGCTTTGCAGTCTGAAGACATGGACAGAAAGGTGTCAGAAAGTTCGTATTCTACTCATGGTTAAACCTTGATTATGATGATACAGGTAATCAGGCTAAGAAACAAGAAACACCAAAATCCTCTATGCTTCAACAAGTGAAAAAGGATATGGAATCTGATAAAGCCAGCATTCAATCGCAAATTACCAATCTTCAAAAAGCTGTCAAGTATCTCAGTTTGTTGGTAAGCGAACTCGTTAAACAAAAAACAAAGGATAATGGTAATCCACGTAAGATAAAGAGCTTCAATTGTAATAACGAAGGACAAATAATTAGAGATTGCCCCTTCAGAAAGAAACAATCTGGAATTAGCAATGTGGACCCTCCTAAATCAATGAATTGCATATTGGAAGTCCCAGCAAATTGTTCTGATAAAACAAGAGCTCGTAAATATAGAAGAAGGAAGACCACATGTAGACTTAACCCTCTTGGTCCTTTTTTGGTGGTTAGCATTTTACCCAACAACGTGGTAGAAATTGTTGGTGTTAAGCATCATGATATCAAGGTCGTTAATAGATGTAAATTGTTTACAAGAAGGAAAAACATACATTTACAAATAAGAAACCTTGTTTATGTTATTAGAGGACCAATGTTTAAATAGTGAAATAAGAGTTTAACTTGTCTAGTGAAAATTTTTTTTGTATATCCTTTTGTTTTAACAAATGTATTTGTTTTTTTTTTGGAAGGGAGGTATGTAGCAGTTATTTATTCGCCACATTATTGTAATACTTTTTTATCATTGTTCATCCAATTTCTTTTCTGCAGTGAAGCAACAATGTTTGAAGTACGAGTAGCTCGGAGAAGTAGCGTGTGTCACGCACTCGTGAGGTGATGCGTCCGTGAGTATTATTGTTAATATATTTTCCTAAAAGCTTGACCGACGTTTTTTGACACAGATTTGACAACGGATCCCTTGGAACAAGAGCCACTCGACTAGCCTCCAGTTGTGGAGGGTGATTTTGACTGCGTCAAGTTTTTATCAGTGCTGTCTCCAGTTGTGGAGCGTTTGTTTTGTTCCTTCATCTAGAAGCTATCCGATTTGCCTCCATTGGTGGAGTGCATGTTCCTCATGAAGTTTGGAAGCCATTTCTTTTCGAACACTTACCACCATATTGGGGAAAGGCCTAAAGGACTGAATCAACACATAAAAGATATATCCAGCATGGACCCGATCAACGTATCCTACCTCTTTTAGATTTGAGCTACTCTACAACTCGTGTCTGTGTTACCTTGGAATGCTCCGTTGTTGCTTAGCTTGCTGCACGTTTAATTATGATTTAGAAGTGAATAATTATTATGATTGTACTGTGTTTAATGCTTATAAAGTGTCAATTCTTAAAATGTACTATGGAAACTATGACCTTTGATTTGACTAAAAAATAAAGGAAATTGAAACATTTTCTTGATTATCTGGTTTTATGTACTTAAACTCTTTTTTTTTTATTCCATATACGTGAACGCAAAACAAAGCGTCATAATTCTCTGAATAGTACAATAAGAAGAGAGACAAAAGAACAAGTAACGCCACTTAGTGGCAAACTGAAAAAGGCAAAATACGGAAATATCCATAAATCTCATCAAGTAATTCACTCTATAAAATGGAATTACTATTTTTTTCTCTCTCTTATGGTAGTGATGATATAGGCTGGTTATAATAGGGAGATTTCTAATATAATTTATGTTATTCGTGACTGTATATATAAATTGAGCTAATTAAATAAAATAAGTTCATCAAATTTTAATAAGTTAAAGTTTTTAAATTCTGAACTGACAGAAGAGATATCCGGCCTATTTAACAATATGCATAAAAAACGGTTTAGAATTATTATTATTAGATTTATATTTTTCTGTGCTGTCGATCCCAATAAACACAATCTAAAGCCTATAAGATGATTGACTATAAATAATGCCTAAAGAATGGGATAGTTTAATACCTTAATGTTTTATATGAAGGCTTCATGATAAATCAAGGGTAAAATAAATTCCTAAATATTTATAAGATGGGACTCTAGATAGGATTTTATTATTAACGCAAAGCTTAATTTTATTATAGTTAATCAGTTTATTACGTTGATGAAAGATCATGATCAGTGAACGCTGATTTTCTATCATTTATTAGTCATGATTTTCCGTGGTCTTTGAATGTCTCTTCGAACAACTGTTTTGTGGAGTCTATATAAAAACTTCACAATTATTTCAAGTGAATTTATATATACCACAAATTGTATATAAAGCAAATGTTCAAATTGAAAATCAACGAGCACAGAAGACCATGACTGAACAACGACAGAAAATCAGCGTTTGCTGATCACCTTGCAAAAGAAATACGCCAATTAGAATAAATCATTAAATAATGTCGATTCTCAAAATCGAAAAAGACCTTAAGAAGATTATGGTCCTGCAAATTAGAAGTCATATGAAAAGTAACCATGAAAATATACTAATTAACTCTGAGAAAAATTGGATCCTATATTTTGTTAATGAAATTGGTCATTGTTCAATTAAAACTTGAAATTAAAAGTCTTGAAGTTTTTTTGTTAATCTTTGTACCTGATTGGATGGAAGTCTTTTCCTTTTTCTTTTATCAGTTTATGCACAATCTTCACAGTTAATTCTTTTATGCACGTTAGTTTAACAATCAGCATCTTCACAGTTGTTTGTTAGAAAATCACTTAATATTCAGCAGTGTGAACCTGCTGGGTTGTAGTTGTGTTTGCCCTGATGATGAATGTATTTCGAAACATTTTGGCAGTGTTCATGATATTGCCAATACAGTGGTCGCTGCTTAATATGGCCGCCTTGGGACCATTATCCACATTAACCGGTGGCTGTTTTAAGCGAGGTTACCAAAAGTACTTTTTTATCCAACAAGTCGAGCATGTGTTTGTACTTACATATAAACAACTTTGTTTGTTTTTATACACGTACGGGGAGAGATCAAAAAGTAAGTTGCACTTCCACGGTATGGCCACTTATTACACCACCTATACAAAAGCAACACGGCTATAGCAGCATAAAATGTAGGTTCAGTTTTCCACATAGTCCCCAAGAGACCCTAAACATTTATCCAAACGATCAACCAACTTTTTGATTCCGGATGCATAGAAATCTCCTCCAGCATTTTGTAACCATACGGTGACAGCCGCTTTCACCTCCTCATCGTTTCGAATCATCTGTCCACCGAGTTCCGGTTTGAGCTTCCACCAAAAAAATGAAAGTCGCATGGCGCTAAGTCGGGATTGTATGGAGGATGTTATCAAACCTCCCACTTGAATCGCTGCAGCAGTTCACACGTTTGGCGGGCCTTGTGAGGTGTTGCGTTGTCACGCAGTGATTTCACGATGAATGTTCGTGCAATTCACCCGTTTGGCCCGTAGAAATCAGATTGCCGCTCGCACCTCAAGTTTGGAGTGGACATTTAGTTGACGTGCCATTGCTTTTAGCCTGCTAGTCACACAAAACATGACGGGAAACAACAGCAACCGTCTTATCCGACGTCTGCGCAGTTAATGTCTCTTTCTCCACTTTGCCCAAGAATGCGACACACAGCGCACTCCTGCTGCAAGTTAGTGAAACTTACTTTTTGGTCTCCCCTCATACAATAAATAATCTTTTATACACGTACAGTATCTTTTTAAAATAGTTATTTAAAATATTGTCTACTCTTTGTTTGACAATTTTGGCTGCATTACTGAAGTTGTGTTGGGTAGAAGCCGTATAATTTCTATGTGGGATAAGTCATCAGGATCATCAGCATGGATGATACAGTTGTCAATAAGAAGAAAAATATATTTGTCTTCGCTTCTGAGATGCTTATTCCATTGAGCTAGCCAATTAATCCAGATCTCTGATGTCGTCCATGCATTGGTAAACGATTCCTAAAGATTTTGAAAATTTTTAACATTTTTGAAGCAGCGTGAAGATGAGGTGTTTTTCTTTCCAAAGATGAGGTGTTTTTTTCTCTGTCCCTCCGAGTTGCAACAAACAAGGGTGCCAGCACCCTCTCCAAGAAGTATCTTAAAGATTAGCCCATTGCGTTTTTGCCAGCCATGAAACCAGTCTTCATTTGCCTTAAAGCCTATGTGGCCTAATGTCTTTGCAATTTCATCAGCCTTTTGACATAAGAAAGGACCGTTCACTGGAGAATTTCTGTTTCTAACATAATGACACCAACTTAAAAGATCTTCAATTTGGTATCTTTCAATTTAGCTTACGCTTCTAGCTTGTTCCTTTGCTTGCTGCTTTCATGTATTTGAACAATCAGTACAATCTACAATTTTGGGCAGCACTGCCCATTGGCTTAGAGGGAAAATAAAAGTGGATATTATGAGCAGAGTGTTCATTTATCTGCAGTAAGATGAGATGAAGTGGTAGAATTCGTGAACTAACTTACCTGCGATAAAAGTGGCCATACTAAGTAAAAATTTGTTACAATTGAAACAGTTAAAAAAATTCTGGACCGAGCTAGAGTAGCCATAAAAAGCAGGTGGCCATATTAAAAGTGGCTACATTAAGCAGCAACCACTCTATTGCTAATATTGCTAATACTGGATTTTTTATTATCTTTAATGTTCACAATATTAAGCTGTTATTAAATTAATAAAATGCACGGCCGGTTTGTGGCTCATGCTTGCCTCTAGCAGCAGCCGTTTTTGCAGTTTTCTTGATACTAAGGCTGTCTTGCTGGCAGCCTCGCGAGGTTGTTTGTTTAGTCAGTATATGGCTATTGACAATTGGTAAACATATCCATGACTTCTGTGAAAGTTGGATTGCAGTGATAATTAAAAGTCATAGTATCTTCTCTGAGAACAGAGGTCAGAGGCTAGGAGTCACTACAAGAGCAAGCCCGTCAACGCCATCAGTGTGCTGGTACGCTGCTCGGGGTGGCGAGTATGTCATGGAATCCACGATCCAGCAAGGATTTCGATGACAACCTCGACTGCTATCACACTCGGATCTTCTATTCTTCGAGGTGGATGGCCAGCCAACGTATTCCTTGTCGTCGCCGACGTAACGCGAGCCTAGCCAGTAGAAACGGATGGAGCGAGGCTTGAGAAGGAAACAAGAAGAGATGAGAGGAGACAAGAGGTTTCGTAAAACGAGGGCGGAGCAAGTGGATTCGAGAGGGAGCTCTCAAAAAAGGAGGCCAACGGGAATCACGAGAAGCATGGGAGACTCATGGTTATGTCGAGGAGGCAGCTGAATTCCAGATAAAGAAGCCCGCGCTCCGGAGAGCGATTCGACACGTCAGCAGCGAGAATGGCGTGTATGCTATGAGTTATACCGGCAAATTCAGGTATAGGACACTTGCTTAGCTTCTTTGAACCACATAACCTGCAAATTTTACCCGGACCATAACGTAGAGCTTGCATTTATGGAACTGCGTAGTTATGAGCTCCATTTTAATTCCCATACCCAGGGCTTATGGCCCTATGGTCTTGCTAGTTACATAGAGCGCCAACTTGGTTTTATTTTAGTGAATTGAACTTTCTCTTCAGTAACTTGTTGCACTGTTTTACCTCAACGAATGACTATTTCGTTACCAGCATGGGAGTCTTTGCTACATGATGTATGGGCGTTACGTAGGAGCGAGAGTAACCTTTACTAAGCAGTAATTGTAATCCTTGCCTCTGCTTCTTTTAGCTATATGCATATTGATAGCCACTGGAAATTTTCCTGTGATGATGAGCCATTCGTTTCACAGATTCATGTAACTTTTAACAGTAAGCTACAACAAATTGATGTCCTGTATGTTAGCTACCTATCATCCATCTATTTTTTGTGATAGTGATTTTTCGAAGTGTTTTTGCTCAGTATCATAATAAGTTTGATTTTTAAAAGGCGATTGACTCCTTAGGCACCAGCATTCTTTTCCCAGCGACCTACGTGCACTTGTATGCCCATCAATAATTTTAATGCAAAGAGTGCGGGTCTTTAGTGATTATGTGATATCTTGAATTATCTGATATCCTCTGTACAACCGAGTGTAGTAATGTTTGAGTTTGTGTGCCGTATGAATCTCTGTGTGTGTGGTAAAAGACCTACCACCATAGTGTAATACTTATTTTATTTATATTTATCTTATATTAATAATCATCCTAGGGCTTAAGGGTGTTTAATGCTTCTAAGCTAAATAATAATGATTATAAACTGGAGATGCTCTGCTTCTTTTAGTTAAAATCATTGCTATTAAGCTATTACTTTTGTTAGTTTAAGACAATTTTCCTTGAATAAATATTTATTTAAACTTACTTACCTGTTGTTTCTGTACCGTGTCAATTCCACTGCGCCAAACCTGCCGCTTTACAATTCTTACACATTACACTCTTCCATTAAGCCGACTGCTCTTTACCCGAAATGCTCCAGTTTCACCTTGTATTCCCTTTTTCTACCTTAATTGAGTGATGCTTCTGTTTTGCTCTGACTGAATGAATTTCAATTCCGGTATTCTCAGCAAACTTACTATTGATAAAACTCTGCTCGGCCCTAGTGTCCAGGGCAATTTTTACAATTTTAGCTTCTATTATACCTCATATGATAAACAGGATTTTTCACTAGCGCCTTTGACAAAAGTAATCTTAGTTGCCTTCGTTTTTTTCTTGTACTTCAATTTGCCGTGCCTGCCTTTGTATGTGTCTAAGGCAACCAAATTTAAAACAAATAAAATTAGGCCTAAATGCTTTTTTTTCTAATAATAACTTTATCAATCTCCAATGGTTCCTCTCTTTTGTATAGACTAAGTGGAAATATCATCTTCAGTCTATCTTCTATCGAAAAAATTAATACATCATGTTTGGAGGTCATCTCCAGTCTATATTTATATATTTACTTATCTCAGAACGTTTTCATTTCCATTATATCCTTCAGGTACGTTGCTAATCCTTCTAAAAGCCATAAAAATTTCTCAAGCTCTGAGACCTCATATACAGCACTTCTAAACTGGCATAAGTTGGTTCTTTTACCATCTCTATAGATTTTTAATTTTAATGTATCTCATGTCTGTGATCCATCCGGAAATACTCTAAAAAACGGGCTTCAAATGCTTCCCATGTTGCATTTGGCGTGATGCTAGCTAAGTAAAAGAAACAGTCCAGTTCTTCCCATTTAGCGAATGGGGCAGAAGTTTTATCAATTGTTAAGAAGCATTTGTTTACAATTGGCAACTAATTAAAATTGTTTGATAAATATATCTATATCCTCTTCTTCTTTTCCCTCGAAACGTGGGAAATGAACCTTTCTCTATGGATTTGGGTCCACTTAGTTCTTACTCACTTTCTTGGACTAAACCATCTTTATGAAGTACCTTCTTTGAGAGCCTCATTTATTGTTTTTCGAGAATGTCCTTTCGCAGGTAAACAAAAGAGTAAAGATCGAACTATAAGTTGTTTTTTTTCTGCCATGTCTTAATTGTACAACACTACCAGGTGACTTCCTCACTTTTCACGTGTAAATTATAGTGGAGTAAATTATACATTCTCAAATGAAGAAAGGTGGAAACATGTCGTGGAATTTTAAATCATTAAATCATTAGAGTTTAATGAACAAGTATTTGGGACCATATGCGAGGGGTGAGCAAAAAGTAAAGTTACAAACTGAAGCTCCAGTAAAACCTGGTATATTTTATTTCATACAACCAGTACTTACATTAGGTTATTTTTCACCAGGGTCTCCAAATCGGTTTAGGCGCTTTTGGTTCGTGTGATGAGTTTGAATATTCGCTCCTGGTAAAAATCCTTACTTGAGTGTTTATCCATGTTGTCGCGAAGTATTACCCCCTCGTTTGAGGTGAATCATCGGTCTCCCAGTTGCTCCTTCAAGTGAGGAAAGAGGTGAAAGTCGCCAAGAAAGAGGTGATAGTCAGCGGTCACTGTATGCAATCTTTCAAATAATCCACCGCCATTTGTGTTGACCTACAACTAAACACTACTAATTTCTCTAAAACAAACAAAACTTCAGGAATATCGGCCTTGTAAACTTGGTTTTTGATCATTCCTCGTAAGCAAAACAATAGATGCAGAATTTCAAAAAAAATAGTAGACATATCAATTTAATTTATGAATGTATTAAGACAGCCCCAGAGTCGTCAATTCTCGCAGTGGAAGGTGATGAATTTAACTTTGATTTGTCTCGGAAACGAAATGGTTCTCCTTCTGTAAACGAATCAAGCTCAGGAGTTAACTAGCATCACAATCACAGCTGTATCAGAAGGCCCACACTAATAAGTTAAGTCTACAGTTGGTGAAAAACTGTGAGAAGAACCCGGGTCTAAAGTATCCAGTGATGTTGCCCGGTGATGAACATGGATATCTTTTTAATCGTAGGCTGGCCAACAAGAGGTTAAATAAAGTTACGGGCAAAACTGGGTTAAATGAGCACTAACTGCAGATAATGGAGAGTTAGCTGAATAATACTGAGAAAGTGTGGAAAGGCGATACAGGAAACAGTTCCTTTGCTCGGTGCTATATTGGCTTCGCGTGCACACAGCTGATACTGAGCAAATGGTGAGCGTGTCAACAGAAGAAACGACGTCTACAAGACCACACAAAGTGATGAATGGACATGTTTTGCTTCTAGACTTCGAGAGCACAGTGAATCAACAGATAACGAAGAAGTAAATAAGCTTACTCAGATTGTTGGAACTCGACACCACACAGACAAAAACGATCATGTACATTCATCGAAGTGGTGATGATGCAATGATATTTTCGAAATGATGCATTGATAGAACGTGCTGTTGCCCTGTAAATAGAACATCGTTTCCAAGAATTATTAAGAATGAGCAGGATAAGAGTATTATAGCACAATATAGGCCAATCTCTCTCTAGGAGACAGTGAGATACACGAGTCTTCCTTGAGGTCCCTAACAAAAGTTAGAGACTTTGAACAGTGTAGAATTTTCCAGACACGACAGCAGCTTCTCCTTTCCTTTCCAGTGGTTTGTTTATGAATTATCGCCGCTGGTCTCGTGCGAGAGTTTACGAAGGTAACGATAACAAAGCACATGTTAACTAGCAGAGCTTATGGCACTTTTTAATAATCGTTTGAAGAATGCATTTAATTGATATCGATCGAAATGCGACCAAAGTAAAATGCGAGTAGGGCTTCTGGTGAGAAAAGATAAAAAGTTATCCGGCTGTCGGAAACATTTGGGCAATGGCAAAGTCTACTACAGGAAATTGAAGAATTACTGGAAACAAATTTTGAGTGATTATTTAACTGCTTGGGATTGTTTTGCTTACCTACAACTGTAATTATACCTGGCAAAGCTGAGTGACTCTGCTAGTGTAAATATGTAAAGAAGAGTGTTTCTGAATGTGTTTGTGGGTTTGAGGATTTTTTATACAAATCTACAGTTTGGTTCGATCTTAATGAAATTTTGCGTACTTGATCTTCAATGTATAAGGAAAATCACTCTCTACCTCATGTAATAAAATCAAAAAATATTAATTATCTATAATAAATCGATATCCATGATGATTGCAGGGCATATTAACAAGATTTATCTCATGACCAACAATGCATAGGAAAATGTCTGCAACAACACGTATCAACAACGGTATTAACACAAAATCCACCAACATTATGCACGGACCAACAATATATCACGACCAAATATGCAGGGCAAATTGTGTAATATAAGTAGGTTCATTAAAAATGAAAATTCCATCCCACTTCTCTAATTACAAAACAAAATTTCATTTGAAACAATAATTAGAATTCCTCTTGTTCGGGCTTTTCTTAGCACTGATAATTATTAGAAATTAATCATATTCTGAAAATCTTTAAAAATGTTCAGTAACTGGACATAATAGAGAGTTAGCAGACTACTGAATAATAGTGGAAAAGTGACAGAAAGCAGTCCATTCGCTTGGGTGACAGTTGATGTCATAACCGATAAAAAGAATACATCAACTCGACTCTTCAAATCAACAAGCATACAGTACTCAGCTCTGTAATAATCGTTGAAAGGATACATGTTAATTCATATACACTGTGTTCTCTGATAATGTGTACAAACTTAGGGGAGGGTATAAAGGGATCTAATCTAAGCAACGTTTTCCTTATCATTATTTACTCTGCGACATTGTTTTTGAGATATAAAATGTTGGACGTCCTGTAGACTTAATATGCCACTCAAGTTGTGCTTCTGGAACCCGTCAAAATACTGGTCATTCAGGTAATAAAAAGAACAAAAACACATTGCATGCAGTACAATAGTGTGACTTGTTATTAAGAAACATGCAAATGTTTTTCACTAGTCTGCAGCTATGGCGATTCTGGCTACCAGCTCTTCATGAGATCCCATTTGTGTCTCGTATACCAATGCCCTTAAGTGTCCACACAGAAAGAAATTCACGCACAGGTAGGATTTCGACATTTTTATCTGAAAAACAATCCCACAGAGAAAAAAAAATGAAAGATGGAAATTTGATCTGTCTATCACCTTCCCAAGTTTGTACACATCATTCGAGAACAACGTGTATATTGAAATCCCAACAAAGAAATTAATGAGTATTCGTCAGAGAAGACAAACATTTATCTGAGTGTTGGAAACATGTGAACCACAGGAACTTCATCTAAAGCAGGAGATTGTAGAATAACTGAAAACTCATTTGAGTTAGTATTTCACTTCTTGAGGTAATTCTGTTTACATACAACTGTAATTTTCCGGATAAAGCCAGGTATCTGTGCTATGGACAAGTTTTGCTTCAAGACATCGAAAGCTGAGTGCAATTGCAATAAGAGATTATCAAGTAATGAATAACCCCACTCAGATATTTGGGACTGGAGAGCAGCCAGCCACAAACGATCATATACATCCACTGCCTTCCAAGTTGTAACCTGTTTCGTCGAAATTATTTTTGCCATATATTTCCACATCAAATCCATGGAAATATTGTTCCATGAAAACTGATGTGGTGAGGAAGTAAAAATATTTTTGTGACATTCCATGTCAGTACGTCCGTTACGCCCGGCAGGGGGCATTAGTTTAAGTGTGTATTATTCTTTTGTTTTTGTTTTGTTATGCGTGGCTGTTGTTGGTAGGTTATGCGTGGTTTATATACAGAGTGGAGATGTATGTGTTGTCCTGTGGTGTTGGTGTATGGTTTCGGAGGGTGGTTGTTGAATTTTAAGCGTTAGTTGAGAGTGCAAATAGTTGTATAGAAGGGCACGTGTATGGGTGTGTGTGTGAGGCGGGGGAGTATGGGTTGGACCTGACTTTTGTTCTTATGCTCCGTTCCAGTTAATATTTTTGAGTGTCATTGATGTGGGGTATTTTTTTTTCTAGTTTGCTGTGGATGGCGCTGTTTTGGAGTGCGAGTGCACGTTGGTGTTGTTCTGCGGTTTTTCTTACTTGTTCTTGTTGTTTTTGGTGCAGTGTGCAGTTTTACTTTGTAAACTTCGTTATAATAAAGTCATTAGTTTGCTTTATGAAATTGTTTACTTTTGAATTCTAGTTTAATACCTTGTTACGTGTCCGTTGACGCTTTGAAGAAAGCGTCAGTGTGCATGCATTGTTATGGCTGTCATTGTTTTCTGACTATTTTTTTTCGAGAAAGCGATGACAGCATTATAGTTAATTTTTATGACGTGATTCTGAATTTTTGGAATAGTTCTTGTGTAAGTTTGTTGTTTTTTTTACCAAAAACAGATGACATGTGGTGGGATGATTCCACCGATGTTCTTCTGATTCGTTTGAATGGCGGCAGCAATTGCGCTGAGGTTTTAAAAGTTAGAACTAGAAATTATTTTTTTTGATCTGTCGACGCAGTATAGATATTTGTTTCTATCCACTTTATGATTTTATCCTTCCACGTCGTTGTGGCTAGCGACCGAGATCTGTGAACTCGATAGTTCCGTTGGAGTTCTATGACCATGATTAGCAAGGTATAGGGTTGGTCAGGAACGCCCATGCCCAGCCCCTAAGAGATGACGGCTTGATGGGTGAGTGACGTTTCTTTGTTTTTGCGTCCAAGTTTTGGCAAAAGGAAAGCTGCCACAACCTTATGATATATTCGCCAAAGGATGTTGTTCAAGTAAAGTACATTAGTGAGAACGTCTGGTCCGCAAGTTTAGTTGTGCTGTGTTTTCTTTAGACTGTACAGTTATATTCAATTCTGTGTTCTGATGAACTGTCTTTGTTTTCACTGTATAGGTTTTATTAACTGCAATTTTATGTCAGTAGTTAAAATAGTATGCACATTAGAGTGTAAGTTTCTTGATTAATGGCTAAGGTTTTGGGTGCACTTTGTTGAGGTGTGCGGTGTGTAACTTGGAGGGGTAGTTTGCTAGTGATAACCGTGGGTAGCTGAGCTGTGCGCCTGGTGCCGCAGTAGTCACAATATTGTTGCATTGTATGTCCTGAGAGATGTACATTCCGCAGGTGGTCGTAGGGCCTGAGGCTGGGTGCTCCTAACCCGGAACTGGGTCCACAGGCGTTCCTGTGATCCTCCTCTAGCGTTTGAAAAGGATCACATGACGCTTGTCCTGCATTGTGAAGAAAGAATATTTAATGGCCCAGGTTTATTGTGGGGGCGTCCGAGTCACTGGCACATGGAGATTTGAGCACATGTATAGGCCGTAGCCCATGCAGTAGAGAGCGCAGAGCGGGAGGTTTCCCAGCCCCATTTTGAAGTATATAGAACGCACACCTCAAAAGCTCTATGGGACTATATGCACACTGGTGGTAGCCACGTGGTGCTTTATACGTCTTGGATAATGGTCTGAGGGGCCCCTCTTACATTTGATAGCTGACCATTGATGCTAACCTACTTATCTGGTATAGGGTCTTGTTTCTGAGTGTCATATTTGTAGTTTTTTACTTTTTTACTGCCACTGCACTGATGTAATGTGTATTTATGCAGACTGTTTTTTGGAGAATATTAAAACGTTTTTGCTTTTTATGTTGGATTGGAGTTGATTTGTTTGCTAGAAGATTAAGTTTGTATTTTCAGAAAGCAGCATTCGTGCCCTTTGCGATTTCAGACCCAATGATTTCAGACCTACTCTGGTAGAACCCATCCATTAATTTTAGTAATGATGGGTATCACGTAAAGGGAGGGTTTGTCACATTTGGCGTCCCCGGATGGGAATTGTTAATCCAGCATTGGCTGGATAACCGTGGGCACTGCTGATTTTGGCTTGGTTGAGTGTGTCTGTGGTACTTGGGGAATTTTGTGTTATTGTGTTTAGATAAAATGTTGGATGCACAAGCATGTTGGAGGTTAATAGTCTGTCTCGAGCACCTGATCCAGGAGATTAAAGCCATGCTCACTGGGAAGGGGCTCGAAATGGAGACATAGGCATTGAACACCGCACGCAATTAACTGCACTGAGGGAAATTACGTCCCTGTTCAGATAAGACGCTCGCCCCTCCGTTCTCTATAAGACTCCACCCCCACCTAAGTGGTGCGCATCGGGAGTGAGCGTGTCAGGGGTTCGGGACCCATAAGGGATGAGGCTATGGACAAGGAGCATTGTAGATAAACTTCTTTATTTACCATTACTTAAGACAGACTAAACAAAAGGAAACTTACATTCTTAAGTATCAAAACAACCTTTACGTTAATCAAATTTTTAGGGCCCTGCATACGCTACTTTACACATTTACGCTTAAGCTATTGGAGACACCGGTGTCTACAGTGCTCTTAATGGCTCACGCTATTAGTCATGAAAAACGTATTAATCATAGCAAATGCTCGCAATACAGAGAGGCACTTTTTACACAGTAAATATCCAGCTGCAGCCTCCAAGTGGACAATGCTGCTCCCCAGGATGCACCCAAAAACCTCCGAATTAAGTATTTTCAAACTGTTACACTGAAAGCGCAGTGTGCTTCTTTTATAGACCGTGGACAGAGGAGAAGCACAGAAACCTCCCTTGGAAGGCTTCAGGTGCCCCTGATTAACAGCCCACACAAAACAAACGTGAAGTTCTGTTATGCCTTGAATGGTCCAACTCGAATAAAGCCTGTGCTGAACTGGGGATTCCTAAACCCGGAATTAATTGTTCACGGGTTGCCACTGTGCATTGAACAGGACGTGCCATTAACTGCACTGAGCGAAATTATGATATTCATCTTAAACGCTAATTTACATGGCATAAAAAAAACCTTAACTTCACGACAATAGTCAATTGTTTGCTCAAAAGAGAAGGTGGGACATCGCTGTAGGTGGGACATGTTCACTTGAATGGTCGTTTCCTACATGGAAGGGGGGCTAACTTACGGCACGGCTACCAAGCACAACTCATCTCTTGCTTGTACATGAAATCGGAGCGTTTTCGAATCGTTTTAGCATACCTTCCGGCTTTCGTACATTACGGTTATCTCAGCTTAAGCTTATTTCGCTAGTCACGAACAGTAATAGTTGTTCTGACGTTCGAATTCTGTTATGCGCCATAGCATTGGCTCCAAACATGACGGGGTTCCATTTCGCTGTTTTACCTTCCTAAAGTCGAACCACTGGTTGGGCTGTTCATATTATAATTAATTAAGAGTCAATTAACTCAACTCACACACCAGGGAGGGTGGAGCACACACCAAACAAGACATGGAGGGGAAAATTAGGGGAAAGAAATGAAAATGAGAAACTAAATAAAATTTATTTTATTGCAATTTTTAGAAAATAAATAGTTATAAAAATCTTTTTTCTATTATTGTTATTTTATAATTTTAAACATTAGTAAAAAGATGAATTTTATAAAAATTGTGATTGACACAACCACAGAACAAGGAAGTAGTAGGCTAAAATTCCCCTTGCTAAGAGAACAATAGATGAGTCTAAGCAATTCAACGATGGTTGAGGACAACAATAGATGAGGGGAAAACCAGGAAAGGATTAGAGAAATTACATGCAGTGAATTGGCAATTTGGGTATAAGGGGCATGACACAAGCAGGATAAAAACGGAAAAAGTTCCTGACAAGCAAAGGGTTAAAAATGAGTGGGAAATGAGTATAATAGCACGGTATAGCTAGGGCAGTCTCTCTCGAACAGGCAAAGAGATGCACCTGTCTACAATCAGCTCTTTAACAAGTATTCGCTGGTCAGTAGTTAGGTTATATAAGAACGCTGTCAGTTTCGAGCAACAGTTTACAACATAACTGATTCCAAAGAATACATCAATTCGACTCTTCAAATGAAGAAGCGTACAGTATTATGCTCTATAAAAATCCTTAGAAGAATACATGTTAACTCATAACTATCGATATGCCACAAAAGTAATGACAGATATTGGTCAGAGAAGAAAATACTTAACTGGGCATCATAAACATCTTAACAGTGGGAGGGAGAAATATCTTGAGGTTGCTCTGTTTACCTACACTTGTAGTTATGCTGAGCAATGTCGGGTATCTCTGCTGTTTAATAATAAAAAGTACAGAAGCTCGAATAAATGTTGCTTATGTCTCCAAATTTTCCTTCTGTCGAATGATGTTTTCTTCTTTTTCAAAATTTTCTGATGACGTTTTTTTAGTCAATGCTATTCCTGGCTCCTCATTAGCTGACTCTACTGGAAATAGCTGATACCAGACAACCTCCGTTTGACCGCTCTCATCAAAATTTCAACCATGATATCCGTCCCCCCCCATAAAAACAGATTTGTCTTCTGAACATAGTTCACTGTAGCACACCCTTCTGTACTCCCATTAGTTTTCATTTGTTTCCATCTTTTTTTACTGTTGATTAAAAAACTCTGTGGTAAGACCTTGGCACTCTGGTTCGTTGAGTATATCCTATCCATTTTCCTAAAAACTGATTTGGAAATTTTACCATGAATGTCCAAGGTCCTTTGTACTCTATATACTGTATATCTGTGAACTGTGGATCTGCTATAGGTCCACTGTGCTGTTTTACTTTTTTAACTTTTATATTTTATAAGGTATGAAGTGTGGAACACACAATTCCCTGTAAATAAATTTCTTGGTATTAGTATTTTAGCAAATATTTTATTATTAACCTGGCTACTTTTATAAGGACCTATACCGGGTGTTCAATTTATATGAAGACATTGAAATATCTCGAGAACCACACATCAGCTATTTCAATGTCCGGTATAATTGTCCCACAATTTTTTGTCTTTGACTCTTTTATGATTTTGTGGTCTTCATGACCTTAACAATATTCATTCCCCTTCTTTTAAATGCAATGGTTTACATCTCCTGTTGTAAAACTTGTAGTAGGTTCTATTTGCCAGCTTTAAATTGGCACTAATTTCCCCTAAATCCTGAGTCATACCCTGCACTAGCGACTGAAAATCGTACGGGCGCTCTTTAATGCTAGCTAATCGTTGGCACTGGCTTTGCACTCAGTCCCATTGATTTGTTTGGCAATTACGCACAGCTAATTAGCCATTTTCTTATGTACAAAGTTAATTTGTGCTGCTGGTTTTCTGCTAGTGGGATGCTCATTGCACCTTTGTTGGCAATCTTTTCTGAGATGACCAATGCGACCTGTAACACTTACGATGATCCTGGCTATTGTTTCGTCTGGCCCCCGTTTGACGAGTCATAACAACGATCTGCATGGGCTCCTCGGCTATCGTCTCTCCCCAGGCGTGTGCACAAAACCATTTTTCAGTAAAGGTAATGCATTCCTCGATTGTAGATAGCTCCTTAACTCAAATTTGCGACGCCACTTTATGCGGTAATCCATGCAGAGAGAAGTACACTTGGTCGGTCTGGAATGTATCCTCCAGTCCTCCCGCAATTCGACAAAACCTTGTTACATAGTCTGCGAGTTTTGGCCCTTCAGCTTTACTCACTGCAATTCTGTTCTTTTTGTCAATTAAGTTTGCCCGCCACCATACGCCTCGAGGAATTTCCTTTTGAAAAATTCCCATAATATTAAAGGTTTGGCCACTGCAAACTCATTGTACCAGGTCGCTGCAGCTCAGGTTAGGTACGCCGGGAATACTTGCATATACTGCTGCTAGATTATCTGCTTCCACTTGGCCACTGTGATGAAGTGCCTAATAAATTGCTCCGGATCTTCCCGCGGTTTTTCGCTGAAGGTCGGAAACTGAATATTATCTACGGCCTTCCTAATAGGCGGCGAGCACAATTTTCGAACTGCTAGCGTAAGCCGACTTATCTGTTTAGCTATTGCTTCCACTCCCATACGGCAACACTACCCTGGTGCACCGTCACAAGTGAAAACAACACTGAACACCACACTGCTAATTGCTGGTAACAAAAACAATATACGGTCTCAGCAATCACTACACTTTTTATTTTTTTTTGTAGACAAACGTAGAATAACAGGTAGCCGAATCCCTGTTTAACACTCATTAAAGCAAAGACCAGATTCCGTCGCCCAAATTCTTTGGGGTAATCGCACACATACTGGTAAACCACTCTGTAATAATGAATGTAAAAGCACAGAAAAATCACTTGTTTTAACACCAAACTTTTAAAGCACCACTACACCACAGCAAACTGAAGCACACATATAGCCACACATTTAATCAGTTATACTTCTCCTCCACTGTTGCACCTTGGCAACAAGGTAAAAAAAAATTTCGGAACTAATACCTATCCTGTCGTACTGCTCTGATTACCACGTACCAAAAAGGACAACTTAAAACACTTATAGGGCCATGGTCTCACTGTTCTGATAACACGCATAGTCACTGTAACGTCTAAAATATCTGGCTGGAGCAGATATGCGCAGTGGAAAATATTCACACGAACAGTGAAAGGAATAAACAAATAAATAAAGCAGTTTATTCAATATCTAATAAAAAAAAATGCTTAAGTATCTCAATAATGACATAAATACTCCAAGCAATTATTGTTGGTTCACAATTAATCAATATATCTGAATAAATAAACCTTTCTTATGACTCTAAGAATTGTATAGGGAGTGCAAGTGTGACGTCAGACCTTGGAATTCTTCAGTCACGTGACTCGATTTGGTTCCAAACAAGTCTTCTCGCTTCGGAATTTAACATGGTTCCAACGTAGGGATGGAATAAAATCGCTTTGTATAAGCCCAGTGTTTATAACACATTTAAGATGTGAATTTGTTTAGTTCCTCACTGCTCAAGAAGGAGCCAAAACAGCGATTTAGACATCTATCGTTTTCCCAAAGAAAGATCCGCGAACGATGGCATTCTTTTGCTGAGTGATTAAAAGTGATTAAAAAGCGTTCTAATATTAATGTATAAATTATATAATGGGATTAAATGTCTTAATAATAGTATCAATTACACAAATTAACATAATAATTTAAGAGATGTCATTTTTGCTGGCCGCCCGTTTCAACGGTACTAGTACGTATATTGCGTGGTTCCAATGTTTGGAACCAGCGATCCCATTTCCTAGGCTCTCGGCCCATTCATCGCGCAAATGACGCCAGCGGTGACGTAGTCACTTGCACTCCCTATACGTTTGTATCATCAAATAGAACAAAAATACAATTACAATGTTATGGATAAATTCTCATAAATTGCACTACAAAAACTTTTGTATAAGAAAAAGCACAATCCAATAAATTCTTTACTAAAGAATAGCAACGCTTAATTCTATTAGTTCAAATATGCTTAGCAACACAAATACCCACGCATGTAGCATCAAATCAAACATCAAAACACTCAATTAATATGTCACTTAACCTAACGTCACAAAGCAAATAGCGAGTAATGGTTAATTCAATAATAAACAGTCCTGAGTAAAATACATTAATTCCTTAGTCAATAAACAATAGTGTAACTGAGGCCAAAGCAGGTAAAGTCCAGTCCAGTTCAAAGTAAAATTACATTACTAATTCGTTTGACGTTAGCACAATAATTCCAAAGTCCATAAACAATAGGATCCATATGTAGTCCTTAAGCCATTCGTAATTTAGGCACTAAAATATTAAAATTATCAATAATTAACACACACAGATACTAATACTTAGCGAATTATGCCAAACACGAACATCACAGGACACTCACTTTAAAAATTAGTATAGAACAACTATTAATCGTTTTCAAAGATGGAACACTAATACTATGTGTAGGCTATTCCAGACTTTAGTAATAAGCCACCATGAAGCCTAAATGATAAGTGAAATAATTGAAACTGCCATATGGCCACAAATATTTTACCTCTGAAGAAGTGCGTAATTCACGGTGCCATAAATCGACGAAAGCTGCTTTGTTTAAAATGGCATTCAACCCAACACATAACTTGCTTTGACTAAACAATATGCCTGTTCAGCCACTGACCTTTGAAATAACTTCGGACCATCATGTATCGGTCCGTGTTGAAAACCAGTGCTCTTCTCCTTGCTCTCCTGCCACATCGACGAAACCTCCGCCGATGAATCTTCACTGCGCGGTTCATTCTCCTCCGATGGTGGAGTCGTGTGCTGTTGACAGCTTACTGACATGGGCGGCATTCGTGTCCTCCCATCCATCTGTCTTTCCACACAGTACAAATCCCTTCCATGGCTATTACGGTTTTTTTTCATCGCCTTCTCAGTGAGCTCCAGTGCCTTTCGTTTTCTCTCTGTCTGTTCCTTCTACTCCTTCTCCTTTCCAAGCTCCGTGCTTGAAACATCTCCTTGCCCTCTATTGGCTGCCTGGTGTTGCCGATGTTGATGCAATCGCTGACGTCGCTCCGCCGTTTTCTTTGAGTGGAAAAATGATCGTGTCCGGAAATGCCCGATTCCATCGTCGGGATTTACGATGATCGGAGATTTCCGTGACAAACTTCCGCTGATATATACTTGACTGACAAGCAATTAACCTAACTCTTTTCGATAATTTGTCTGTAATCGTTAGTAAAGCATCGCGATTTTGATTTGTAGCAGGTAATGCCAAGATAAAATAATGCGAAATTGTATGCCATGGAAATGGTGGAACCTCTAATGGTTGCAAACAACCTTAAGGTAATTCTCGAGGCACTTTAGTTTTCTGATATTTTTAGCAGGTATTCATATAATGTAGTACTTCTTTTTTTATTTGGGGCCAAACATAGCTTATGCTAAGTCTTTTGAGTGTTTTGCTACTTCCCAAGTGGCTTGATGTAGGTTCATGATGACACGACGCTATAATTTTTCTAATAACCTCCTGGTTTCATGGTATTACTAATTGTTTCCTTTGCCTATCCCTTTTTATAGTAAATTCTTCCTGAATTTTATAAGTTTTTCTTACTTTCTCTTACAGTTTTCTAGTAAACGCACATTTTAAAACATTAATTACTTCTTGCTTCAACTTATCGTTGAACATCCATGAACATTGTACAATATTATCCATTCCATTACATTTTTCAATGTCTTCTTGGTTACTCAACGATTTTCCTTTTAGACATGCTTGAGCTTTTTTTTTTAGCTAAATCGCTTAAAGTACCTGGTACATAGCATCTATTAGTACATTTGTTCCAGAATCTTTATACATGTTTATTTTACTTTTATCACTATAAGATTCCAGTTGCTCAGCGAAATTCAAAAATTATCCATTAAAACGTGTAATATTTTCGTGACAATCCTTAGACTGTTAGTTTCTCTGTCTTTTCCTGCTCCGATTTCTTGGTTTTTCCCCATAATTCCGAGGTTTTAATTTTCCTACTCACTTATGGAATAAGACAATACAGTTCTGGTGCACAACCAAAATATCAGTTGAAAAAACTAGCAAAAAATTGCAATTATTGAAATGGGCACTAGTAGAGGCTGCTTCGTATATGCCTACTACTAAGCTTTCCTCCTCAAGAAGATTCAAGAATAATCAGGATATTCAAGAATCACGGGCTAAAAATTGCATGCAGAACGGCAAACTCATGAATTGACTTTATTTTTTCTTTCCCTTTATTTTTCTTTTTCTTTTCTGGCTTTCACTAAGTAAGTTTCCCGTGCCTTCGTATTGTACTAATTTGCCTTACCTTACATTTCCTTTTCTGTCTCACTCCCTTGTGTGTTTTCTTTGGCCCTTTTTCTCCTCGTTTAGTCTCGTTTATTTCCGCTTTTCTTTTCTTTGTTTTTTTAAACATTAACTAGCTGTAGAAGCTATTATTCTCTCTGCTTTTATATTTTATTAGTTTTGGTTTTTCTGGTTATATTACTTTGTCAATTACATTTACTTATTTTTTTTACCTGATTGCTCATCTATAAGCGGAATTTACACTTGAGTTAATCGACACCCTTGGACCAGCTTCCTTGTTAATTTCTCGACCATCGTCTGGAGTTTACCGAGCATCGGCTTGTTTTGAACTCATAGACTTAGCTTTACAGTTCAAACAAAACTTTTTTTTCTTTTACTGCCTTGTCATGTTTGTCTCGCACTTTACCCGTTTTCTTATGGTATTACATGCTATTTGCTACCATTATTTTTTTTTCTGGACCGCTTTTCGAGAAACTATTGTAAAGGTTACTTTTTTATCTCTTTTCTTTCCAACCAGGATTGTTGCGTTCCCCGTCCTGCGCTGGTCACGTTTAACACCGATAATCTGTACCACGTGGCAGCCAAATTAGGAATCTACCCCGGACGGCGGACTTGCTTACAAATTGTTTTTAAATTTCACTTGTCTGGATCTACTTATAATCTGCTCTTAGAGATTGTAATAAAACATCAATTTTGTTCGGACTTTTGTTAGCAGATCTCCATGGCGCTGAGTGTGTATTAGTCCCTCCTAGAGTGCACAAACGGGAGCGGACCAGAAGTCGTTGTAGCAAGGTCGCGAGAAGTCGCCCCCTCTTCAACCCTTGTTAGAGTAACAGAGAGAAGCTAACCCAGAATCAGCTGACTGGATTCATCTGACAGTGAGTTCTATAGTTCGGAGATAGGCTTCGCTACTCTATCCCTGTTCTTGAATTTTATTGTCTACCAGTGCTTAAAATTATTCTAACACTATGTTTCATTATGTACGTAGAAAATTATAGGAACAATAAAGGAACCGATTGCTATAATTCCTTTGTAAACTTTTGTCAGACAATCTTGAATACAAATATACCTTGACTGTGTGTCCACTTAAGTAATGATATTATGTTATATAATATGCCACATTTTTTTGACCTTTATTCTGTATCTTTCACAAACATTATTTTTTGAATATACGTAGAAAACTGTGGGAAGCGCATACCAAGAGTTAGACCTTTAAAATTCTATATTTAGGTAATTAAATGCCCGTAGTAATAGCTTAAAGAGCTTTCATCCATTTACCTTACGAAGTTATTAGTCTTATCATTAGTTCATAGTATATACAGCTACACTTGAAGCAGAGTTTATTCTTCCGTATAGATTCAAGTCACCATGATCTTCACTCCTAAGGAAGATCACGAAGAGCATATTAATATCAGAACAATAGTATTTTTCGACCAATTAATTAGAAAATAGACAGTATAGAGAAACATTGTCCTGCCTGTACCCTGGACAACAGAAAGTTTTGCTGTGTTGGAGTGGAAGAAACGATCCAAGGGGACGTATTCCATCATTACTGTTACCCGGAGTTTGATGCAAAAAACCTGGTGAAGTGTGGGTGGAAGCCGCACCCCGTGGCATGATGTCGTGGCACCCCGAAGTTACACTTGTTAAAATGATCGTCATCCATATGAAATCAGCGGAGGAAAGCATGCAGAGTCAGTCTAGAAACGAGCAGGATAAATTGCATCCGTTATTGGCATTAAAAGTTTAGGTCAAAACGTACGCAGCAGAAACATTCATTTATCAGTCTTTGTTCTCCATGCACTACATCAGCATGGCGCGATATTAACTAGTTAGTCTTTAAAAAAAAAGAAAAAAAAAACTGTAGTTACACAGCACTTTATTCCTAATAGAATAAATTAGTAGCAATAGTAGTGTTTCTTGTGGCAGTCTCTGAGTGACATGTTGTTTTATTTTCGGCTGGTCCGAACAGGAAACGACTATTTCAGTGAATTAAATTTTCTGAAATGCATTCATAGGCACAAATAATATCATTTGGACATAGTTGTAGAAACACCTTGAACAATTATTGATTACATAATAACAATAGTAACATTAACACATTCGAGTTTTAATGAAAGGGTTCATTTATACTTTTAATATACTTTTGTGGAACCCCAGGTTAGCTGATCTACTACTCTCTAGATTTCGTAGGTAAAGCGTCGCCCTCCGACCACTAAAGATGGTGGACTTGACGGCGCGTTGCTGAGTTTGGTGGACTTGACGGCGAGTTGCTGAGTTATGTGGAAGTGTCGATTTAGAGAATCGAGTATATTTTCGTAGAATGGAATAACTTGTTTTGTTTTCGTCTTTACTGTCATGGACAGGTGGGTGAATTTGACTAAGGTTCTTAGGCCCAAAACACTTGTACATGATTGTCTTAGTGCTCCGGAATGTCGCCCTCAGCACTCTACAAAAAAGTTTACTTGCGTTGTAACTATATATTGTAGCTTAGTGCGTAGAATAATCCAAAAGCACAATTATGTTATATTTAGAAAAATAATCTTGTAAGGCTGAGAAAACGAGGTGCATGAACATAATTCACATATATTATTTTGACACATAATATTTTTGTTTTCTCTTGAAACATTTCTTCATAAATTTACATCATATTTTATCTTTTGGGGAATTCAACTTACATATACAAATTCTATCTATTCTTTTTCTTCCTATAAACATTTTAAAATTTAAATTGGCCGAGACATTTGGAATGAGACATTTGGACAACGCCATGGAGCCAGGAAGGACCTCTGGAGCCACACGTCACCAGACACCAGCTGACGTGGAGGCCACCACTCCCTCAACACAGACGGATCCAGTGAAGGCCACTTCCCCATTCCAATGTCATAACCGGAGATCCCAATGCGGAGGAGACAATAGTACTACTCTTATGAGTACTTCACCTGAACTTTCATCTCCGCGTTCCCGTGAACAAGATTGTGCTACAGTGTAACAAGTATACTTATTTTGTTGTTATTCAGTGCTTCCAACTTTGTGTTTTTCAGAATATTTTGGGTGTTTGTGTTATTGTGTTGTTTTCAGGGTAATGAACCTTCATTGAAAATATTTTTGGACACTGAACTGCGGTTTTGCTTAAGAACTATCCTTGTTAGTTAAGAACTTTGAACTATGTGTTAAACAATATTTGAACATTTGTGCACATATCTTTGTTCTAAAGGTCTATAAAAATTTTTTTTATAATGTCATGATAACTTTAGGTAATATTAAGTAGTAGTATTGAACAGTTATTTTATTGGTACCACTTAGATACTTTTATGACCATTTTGATTCTTGTTTGCCTTTTATATTGATTTATTAATATACTAACCCAAATTTTTAACCTGTATATCTTTGATTACGAGAAAATGATTGCTTAGTGACCAGTACATTTATACACTATATTAACTGATTTCTTGTTTAAATTTTACAAGTTGCCATTTGAGATATAGGCGTGCCGGCGTTGATTCGATCTGTCCCGTTTCATCATTAGAAGATGCTGTAGAGATGCATAACCCCCAGAGGATTTCAGGTAAGAGTACCGCCTCGGGGCGAGGCTTTTTCTGCGTGGGGAGGTACTTGTAAGGTTTGAGGAATAATTAGCCAGAATTAGAATATTCAGATTAATTATGTAGATGAGCTATTTTATACTCGCGTTCATAATTGTCTATGTAGATTCGGAATTAAGGTTTTATGAAGTTATAGAAGGAGTAGAATTAAATAAAGTTTATTATTTTAATTATTTCTTTTTTCTGCGCTTGTTAAGAATCGTTTTTAAGTGTCACTTTTGGCAATAGTCGCAAGTTGAGATACATTTTACATCTCATTGTTTTCGTTGTTGGTCTTGCTTTCAAAGACCTAAAGAGTATTGCCAGAGTTAGCTAAGTAAACAAGAAACGAATTTGAGAACAGGATATGGGATAGAAAGACAACGAGAAAGACAAGGTAAGGATTGAACTTTGGAATCTGAAGTGAGCAAGGAGACAAGAAATGATCACGTGAATCCCAAGAGCTTTTTAGTATAGCAACAGTTAGAGAGGTGTCTATGGACTTTGATTAACAGGGAGATTCACCTTTTTTTTGGTGGATGATCAGCGTTTCTATACGCCTGATTGGTTATTGAAGTTGGATCTGTCTTGTTAGTAGTTTTAAGTGAAGAAGACGTTAGTAGTGATTTAACTTTCGTGATAGCCGGTTGTGCGGCGTCGCTACTCAATTTTTAGCTTAATTCGGCCTTCATCTGGCAATTCAAATGATTCCAGACGAGAAATTCTAACAAGAAATCTTAACTCAAATTTTAAGTTTTAGTGGTTTAATATAAGTTCACAACAAGTTTATCTTTGCTTTCGCTCGAACCGATGTATTTTAGGAGTATCCGCGAAGCTGAGAACCAGATCCATCAATTTAAATAGTTCATGGATTGCCAATATTAGTTTGAGAGTGCGTGCCCAGCCCCGAAGGTACCCTGTTTTTTGAAGAGAGGCAAGAGCCTAGCTGAGCAATCTACCAGCCACTTCGGAAGAGGAGACCCCCCCCCCCTCGGACGTTTCGATGTAGCCAGAGAGTGAGAAAGACATCCAAGAGCGGACAGATTGAGAAGACCATGGTATAGCCCATTTCCATTTATGTCTCAATGGCCATTCTTTCTGTTTTGATATTATTACATTCAAAATTTGGAACGGATTATTTAATCAGACAGATAGTGGGAAAGAGACATACATTTTACATTAGAGCATTATATTTTTCATAGAGAGCTGAAATTATACTCTCCCTAAATTCTTACCTGATCCAGACAGACCATTTGCTATATTCCAATAAATCTTAGAAATTAGATTGTTAATCTTTATTGTACTTAGTAATTGTTAAATCAGTCATTCTAGTTTCACATTTAGATATGGTTAAAACATTTCTAAATTTGATTACCCTCTTTAAGTAAAGATTTACACAAACTCATTCTGAGTTATGATCATATATTTTTTAAGGAAACCACCAATACTTATCTTTTCAAATCTTTAAATTGATAGATTACCTTACTGTACATCATATAAATTGAGTGCCAATTCTTTACATGAAAATTGTGTTTTCTTATTTATACTTTACGATGATCCAGATTGATACAATTTGATACAATGTCTGTCATTATTACAATTAGAATTATTCTCAATTTCCATACATAAATTGAACATCATATTAATTGAATTTCATTATCCATTTATCCACATCTTTTATTCCAAATTACCTAACGTTATTGTTTTATATATCTTTTGTTATATGATCAATAAACAACTTACTTAATTATTTAAGACCGTTTCACGTGCCTATTTCTTCCCTCGTTGGCCGGCCTGTGTGCAGAGATTTTAGTAAGCAAGTTAATGGGATAAATCCTAAATTATCATAAAAACTTTGTGAATAGTATAATTCACTGGCGCAGTCCTTTATAAATGATTAATTATTCATTCGACCACTTATTTCCATAATTATCCCCAGGAGCCTTACAATTATCAAACATATTGGTCAAATCGTTTTTTTAAAAAAGATCTAATACCTCAGTTCATAAGTAATTATATTAGTTATTTGCTTATTACAATATTTGAATTAATAAACTGATTATTTTATTGGTCTGAGAATTATTTCTTCCTTTACGTTTTTTGTTAAAACAACCAAAACAACTTAAGTACCTTTTCAAAAATATTTTAGGTTACCAGGTTTTCTTTTAATTTAAAATTTTAAAATCAATTAGCTAATATTTGACAAATTATGATAGCATAAATTATGTTATCAAGTTTATTGATAGCAATTAAACTTTTAAGTATCCTTCTAGTTTAAATATCTTTCCAGTTTAAATGTCCTGCATTTACAAATATTCCATTATTTTCAGATTAACTAAAAATAAAATTGCAATTTTTATTATCTTAAAACAGTTTTGTGCGCAACGTTTATCTTTGATCTTTCAGTAAACATAGGTATAAACGTTTTTATTGTGATGAATACATTAAAAAAAAAACAACTGTCACTCAAAAAATAAGCACCGTGCTCTTACATCCGTGTATAATAGCTATTTCAAAGCTAAACAAAAAATTAGAAATCGAAACATTTGCCCTGTAGATTTCCAAAGGATGACATTCTTCGTAAAAAGTAGATACATCTTTTATTTCGGAAACAAAATTATACAGCACTAGCAGACCTGGCAATGCTTTGCTATTGTTATGTATGAGCGTCTTCTAAAAGTCAATCTTTTGGCTCTTAAAAATGTTATTATTGTATTATGCTTCACTTCTCTATAATCACCGGCCCTTTAGCGGAGTAAATTTGACGCAGGGCCTGAGAGGAAAGGTGAAAAATAATGTTCACTTTTTTTGTATATTCACATTCAGAAATTGCAAAATTTCATCAACAAAGAGTCTGAGCAACGCCGAGTATATCAGCTACTTCATAATAAATCGAAAAGTAGTCATTGATACTTTAAATAAATTTTAAATCAAATAACAAAATCGATATTTTATGATCAACAACCACGTGGCCAAAATCCGACCAATCACGATCCATGTGACATCACGCGGGTCCTCCAAGATGCTTCAATACTTGGTCAACCGGATCAAACCGACCTAACATGTGGACTTTGATTCCGGCGCCTCAAAGACGTGCGCCCATCTGTTAGGAGCCTTTTGGGTAATCAGATAATCGAGACAAAGTAGCGATATCGCAAATGCAGATTTTACGTTATTCATTACATGCCTTTATAACCAAAATACTGTAATTAACCCCCTCCCCCATCATCCGGAGATTGGTCGCCACAAAAAGCCCTATTAGAAAATAAGATACATTATATTCCTGCGCGAAATAATGCTGTTGATGCTGTTTCACGGAATAATCGCAAAAGTTTGGATTTTATATATATAGATAATAGTAGCAAATTGGAAAATTGAAATTATGGTTACAAAATGGATTAGTGAACTTCCATACATATTTAGATGAATTTAGGAAGGAAATAAAAACATACCGAGGGCGGGATTCGAACCCGTTCCTGCAAAATAAGACACCAGCAACATACTGCTGTGCTACAACAATAAGATCCAATTTGGTATTAAATTTTTGGTATTTATGAAGTTTTCTTTCCTCTGAAAACTCATCCAGGTGAATGCAGAGCAGCTTCTATTCAATATTCTTTTTATTTTTTGCCATATTCTTCGAAGTTCGCCAAGGGAGATGGAGAGAATGCAAACTCGATTCGATAGACACAATAATGGCGGCGAAGCACCAAACCGAAAGCAGCGAAGTCGACGCGATGACGTCATGGCGATGCTGCCTTCTGTGGCGAAACGGAATGGAAATTTTCCTTCAACACAGCTCAACAAACTTTCCATCGACATTTTGGTGATCAAAAACGGAATGGAAAGGAAGTGACATCATAAAAATTTTCCGTTAGGGTTCCGTTCTGGCGTGATTCCGTTACTGGAAACCACGCCTTACTGTTGATGCTGTTTCACGGAATAAGCGCAAAAGCAAAGAATGATGTCACAATTTTTTAAGCAAACGTCACAATTTTTCAAGGAATGCAAAAATCCCATTGAGCTCCAGGTAAATTGAGTTTTAAAAAAATCTACAATGGAAAGGAAGAAAGAATAAATAAAATCCTTTCTTAGCGAGCACCTAGAAGCCAAGAGAAATATACTTGTCAAATTTCAAGTTTGAAGCCTTCATAGTTCTGGAAATTTCGTGATGAGTGAGTGAGTGAGTGAGAGAGTCAGTGAGTGGTATTTGTGTTTTATAGATATAGATTTTCTATTAAACTGATTACATTAAATTAATGACAAATTGATTGGCATTAAATTTACCTGGTTAAAATTGAGTGCAGGGCACAAAACATTAATTCATGTATATTAACTCTGATGAATATAATCATGAATCCAAATCATATATTATCAATATTTATCAAATCCCTGATATTAAAATCTTGCCTAAATATTGTGATTCGGCAAGATTCGTTTCTAGGTCTGTAATTAAATCTATAATCTGCATTCAATGTAAAGAATTGTTGAAAGAGCAATATCAGAGCTGCCACAGCCTTAATTTCATTGAGAAAAAAATAAAGAGGCCTTATCACACCATCGAAAGATGTAGTAAACCTGTGCAAAATTTCAGGAAAAATCATTAGGAGTGAATTTTATAATCTAGGAGAGCAAATAGCAATTAAATCGAATACGCCTATCAAAATTCTAACAAAAACAAAATTAATATTTTCACTAATTTAACTCGCCATTCATTTGAGTCCTTCTGACGATCATGTGCTTCGACTTATGGTCGTTACATATTGTAATGTTCGATATCATCATGAAACCAAGCGGCTGACAGAAAAAATAAGTCGGGAAAATATACGCAGTGTCTTATCACGAGTTATTATATTTAAAAATCAATAAACAATAAATCAATTTAAAATTTGTGTGTAACTGAAGCTTTTTTCGAAACTCCATTGGAAATGATGTATGAAGAGGCTTCGAATTTACTTTTTATTTAGCAATACAAATGAAAATCTTTACTAGGTATTAAAAACTGATTAAGTTACAAGAAACAACTTTTTTAATAAGAAAAATCAGTTGAGATTGGAAATAAAATTCATCCTTCCTCTAATTTCATTTACTTTCACCATGGATAAAGAAATAACTTTGCTTCTTCATTTTTCTTCATCTATGCTTTCACTTGTCTCTGGCTAAGCCTCCATTATAACTATAGGAGTTGCGAGTTTTACGTGCTCTTTTAAAAATTCGTAAAGCATTGAATCGGCTATTGAAAATCATTAAAAGCATACGTTATCGTTAGTTAATGCAATAAATTTTTTTTAAAAAAATCAGAAAACAGGTTATGCTTACTAATACCTCCTGAAATCATCTACAAAAGCAGCTGAAATTACATTGAGAACATACGCCGCCTTAGGTTTTTGCCACTCGCGACATTGCAATTGCTGCACTTCCGGTGCAACCAGTAGCACTCAGCGAAATAAATAGGGCACTGCCAGTCTATTACTTTCATTTGTCTCTGGGTGGGACTCGTGCTTCTGATTCTGCTGGTTCGTCATCACGACGTTTGCTTCGAATGTTGATTTTAATTTATCTGCTTGTTCGTATCTAGTCATCTATTGAGAATATTTTTTTTTATTTTCTTCTCAAAAAATTGTTTTATCATAGAATTTTATAATATTATTTTTTTTATTTGTTTTATTTTTTTTTATTTCGCTTCCAAATAATTAGGTACTTTTTGGACTTGCAGTGTTTTGGAAATCGTACTTACAAATTTGTCATATGTTGAAGTTGCTGGTGGTCTGAGGCTGTTCGACTTCACTTCTCGTTAGAAGTTTCGAATTAGCAACGATTTCCCGCTTGGAGAGCTCCACCACAGATTAAAAAATACACAGATATTTCAGTTGGCTGAAATGTGGAAACTGAATTACTTCATCTCGATTGTAACGCACCTAGAGAAAGGAAGGACACGCTCATGGGATTCCCTCATAGATTTACTGGAAGCTATGACTGAGTGCCGATTAAGTATTGTTTTTCAGTGTAATTTACAAAGTTGTAGTCGGAAAAATATCCGAGGAAAACAGGAAAAAATGCTAGTCTCAGAGCATTTCTTCAAAATGTTGATTTTAAATGGTTTGTTGAATGTGAAAAAACACTTGATTCTACGCTTATATTGTTTGTAAGGTGTCGAATTTTTTCAGCAATAAAAACTACATTTTTTTTATTTTTATTTTTTAACAGCAACAATAAGCTATAAGGGCTTCTTTCATGTTGCCATATAAAAAACTCACAGAAATATAGTTTCAATATAGAATTGATCATAACATATAAGAATATATCATAAAAATTAATAATATATATATTTTATATAATTTTTTCCTTATAAGACTTCTCTGTTTTGAAGAAGAAAAAAAATCGCAATTCGATTATAAATTCAATCAATCGATTAGAATAACATGTAGCCGAAAAGTAAAAAGATATTTTCGTCACTTGCTTTTTACAAAAATGCATTTCTAACATGTTTCCATTGCGTGTTTCTTTTTTAATTAAAAAGTCATTTGATTTATTTATAATAAAATAATTTAACAGCCACATCAAACGGTAATAACATAATTTACAAATGTTAAGATTATTAATATAAATCAGAATATTAATATAAAAAAATTAACAACAAAAACCGCAAGCTTATGAAAATGCAACATGCAAGACAGTTAATGTAAGTTTAGCTTAAAATCTATTAAGTTTAATTTTTACGTGTATGTAAATGCTGTTTGTTGTTAATTTAACTTAATTTGACATTTAGTACAAATTTTGTTTGATGTTAGCTTGCAAGTTTATCTTTGTTTACCAAATTGATAATTTTATAATATATTTTTTAATATTTATTTAATGAATAAGGTTTGATTTAATAAAATGTCTTATTCGCATTTTTAAAATAACTTTTTATTAATTTTTATTGCAGTTATTACTATTTTTATGCTTTTTTTAAAGTTAGATGCAATGCATTTCAATGCATTTAATTGATCTGTGTCCTTCCTTTCGCTAGGAACGCCACCGTCGCCTTGGTTTCCATAGGCTTGATATAAAGTGAAATATCGGTGTATTTCTAAATCTGAGACTCTACCTCCATTCAGTTTCATCATTTTTCTTTGATCACACTTTTGTCGTTCATCTTTGACTCTGCATTTCAAGCAACTGTTTGTCTTGTTTTGGTTTATTTTATTTAATTTTTTTTCTGTCCTTTCACTTTCATTGTAATAAAGGAAATATTTTATTTGGAATTCTGCATCTTACTTAATCCAGGAGGGGAACTTGTAAAGTTTTATGGTTTAATGTTATCTTAACATTTTAACAACCTGTATCACGTTTACCTTATCTTTAATGTAATTGATTTTTCTTTTAGAATTCTATTAAAAATTGAAAAAAAATTAATGGGAGCCATATCACAGTCTTAAAAGGGAGGAAATATTAATCTCAACAATTCTTGAAGCTTAATCATTTTATTATTAACTTTTGACCAGCAAGGATGGGGTTTTTTTCTTGCTGTGGGCTGAACGTGTTGACGGAAACTATCTCTTCTGCACGTTACAGTGCACACATACACTGTATTGTCTCTAAATGAGTTCCTAATTTTAACCTGGTCAGATAAGGAGAAATTCTTTGAAGATCCGATGATTAAGGCTCCTGCGAGAGCAGGTTTACCTGCCGGTCTTACAGGGAATCCGCGCACCTAAATCCGGGTAAAGAGAAAACTTGCGAGTTTAGTCAATGTCGCGGGACACTAAGCCAATTAATCCTTATGATCTTTTACAACGGACGAATTTTATTTTTGCTACCATTTTTATGCATGAGCATCGAACATCATGAGAGATGGAACACTTTCAGAGACATAACCCGGTATTTATTTGTTTCAAGTTTTAGAACATATAAACGTAATCGATTGTTGAGAGGCAAAATTTGCGGCTCCTATAACGCCGTCTTGAATTCACCATGGCAGTTGAAAAGGACGTTAATACCAAACAAATCAAACCAAATCAAAAGCCTGGATATATATATATATATATATATAATTGTCGGGAGAGCGCATTCGAACCACGGATGGTGAGTCCAGACACCAAAAACCATAACAGTCTTTTTAATATAACCGAAACGATTGCAGGTGTTTACGTTAAGCAAACCTTCTTGAGCAGCGCCTAAATCTGTAATTATATCGGGCAGCGCCGGGTATCCCAGCTAGTATGTTATTAGAATCTCACTGGTTGTGAATAATGAACCCTTTATGTTAAGGCGATGTTGATGCCAAGAGACGGGGAAGTAATTGTGTTTTCAGGGAATCAGCTGGGTCTACGATGATCGCAATGATAATGGTATGGAACAAATTTTTTTTGCCTTGATTGATGACGTTGCAGAGAATTGTCTGAATGATGACATCTCGAATGTCTAGCGAAAAGGAATCGGACAAAGGCAATTACGACCGATGTAATGATGATACCATGAATCAAAGTTGAATAGTGCAGTTAACGCACAATGACTTCCATTATAACGGAGAGTAATATGTCAAAATAGATGAATATGGATATTAAATTGTCTTAAAATCTTATGTGGATAATGCAGATGATTAACTTGAGAATAAAATAAAACTCTTTTTCCACAACGAAACAGGAAATGAACAAAAAGAAAAAGACCGAAAATAA